>BGPT01000286.1:173061-220133 GCA_003297045.1 Symbiodinium sp. clade C Y103
CCAGCTCCTATAGGCAAAACTTGTGTTTCGATCCTATAGTCTTAAGCTTCTCTTCTTTTGGAAACTTCCGCCACCCGCCTTGTGCGGGCTTTACTTGTAGTGACCAATGCAAGAGCGGGTTGCCTCATGTCCGTGTCCAAATACTCTGATTGCCGTCGAGGGGTTTCTATGATACCTATGACATTCCCACGAAAGGAATTTCTGAGAAGTTCCTCCAAGCTTTCTATCCCCAACTGCATTTTCCCAATATTTTCCGACAAAGGGCAGGGTCAGGATCTCTTTGGTATGTGGAAGTATGGGCGCCAATGTGAATACACATTTGACATGAGACAACACGGGCACAAAATGGATAAGAAAGTTTGGATAGAATGAGATAGATTCCTTCTGCCGTACCCCATGCATCATAAACCATCACATGACTTCCTGTCTCCCTCCCTGCACTCATTTAGAAAATTGTAAAAACATACAAATAGAGACTACGCAGGACACACTACGTACGATATATAGGATAGGATTGATATGGATTCACTATGAAATTATGAATGCTTAATATTTATATAATTATGGCTGAACAGGTGGATTGGTGGATTGATAGATGCATGGAATGGATGCAGAAACGAGCGATAGACATTGAATGAACAGTATACAGTATACAGTAGATAGACACACACACACACACACAGCAAAGTGAGTCGAAGAGAGTCGGCAATTGTGAGAAAGCATGTCCAGGCGGTACGGTACAGCCACGCTTCCATCATGAAGCACCTGGGAATCGCAGATCGAGGGACTTGCACGACTGCCTGGCCACATTCAGCAAAGGCAGACCGGCAACGGAAAATGCCAAGCATTGCCACCACCCAAATGTACAAATCCATTCAAGAACGCAAGAACTGATACGGGCTGACATGGCTGACATAGCTGGCATGGCTGACATGGACATGGGTCAGGTTCTTGCAACGTGCCCTGCCTTTGCGGCAGCCGGCTTGGCTCTCGGAGGCTCCCAGCCTCAGCTGGGAACATACCACCCGTGCAACCATGGAAAGCTGGCCAGGGGTTCCGACCAAGGACATTTTATAGAAATCTATTTGGATTCGTTTGGCCTATGAATTCTTCTGCAAATTCACTTGAACACGGTTCAGCCTCGCGAATTGTGCATTACCATTCTGAATGTGTTCTGAATGTGTTCTGGGCAGGATTGTAGACTGTCTTTTTGCACCCACAGGGCCCAACACCCTTTGACAATCGAAGGTGAACCGAAGGCATAAGGGCAGTGCACTGTGCCAATTGATGCAAAACATTCACTCTGCAGCACAAACAGCGGTGGAGTGCCATACTTTAGCCAGCAAGCTCAATGCGAGTACTGGGGTGGTACCAAAAGATCTGCGCGTGCAGGTCCGTCAAACGGACATTTGTCAAATTTGTTACTTACCGCTTGCGGATCCTGTCTCCGGGATTCCATGCGTTTTGACGGAGAGGGGAGCTGTGGGTACGTCACCTTTGAGGCTGCTTCTTTTGGGCCTGCCTCAGTTGCAAAGGCTCAGACTTGGCACACACTTCTAAAAGAACCGAAGAATCCACAGCTAGTTCATCAAGATCTGAGAGGGCCACGTAGAGCTTTCGAAGCATTCGTCCAGCCTGCTATCTGCTCGTGGATACTGAAAGTGACGACTTGGAAACGTGGGAGGCGAGCTTGGAGATACTTAAAATATCTTAGAATTACTGAAGGATCAATACGTCAGGTTCTCTACAAAATGACTGAGCAGCAACTCAACTGGCCCGAAACGGCTTGCACACCCACTTGGACACATTTTAGGGCAAAACCCAAAGAACCTGAGAGCTAATACGGCGAGAGAATCATTTTTCCCAGAAATACAGTAATTATCATTTGAGAACGGTCCTGTGCTGGAACGCTGACGTATCAAGAAAAACAAATGATCACAACATTTCTTCGTCTTTAAATGTCTTTAATCATCTTTAATTAATCCATAAGCTCCGTGGAGGAAAACACACATACAGAGAACTGAAGTTCATGGCGTTGCCTCGGTGCCGCAACCAAATTGCTTCCACACCTGCCACAATTGAGGGCTGCTCAACCCTGAAGTACTGAATGCATCGGAATATATCTGAATGCTGGATCAGGCACGTTGAGAACCTTGTGACACTGGCATCCTACAGCATCGTAGGGTATATGACGGAATTGTCCGAATGCCTTCTGTCTTACCTAGCCCCAGAGGACAATGCATACTTGGCAACCATGCCAGGTCCCTCATGGCCTCTTTGTTTTTGGCTGGCACTACATAATCCCCAGTTTTTGGTGACCTGGGAGCAGAACGCGGCTAACACGATCTAGCATTCCTTGAGACTACAACTTCAATAGCCGAGACTTGCCCGAATTGTTGCACAATGCTCCACTGCACGCATTCGCGCTTGGATCACCCAGGTCCAACGATCTGTCCGGAAACTCTGAGATCAATGCGATGCATGCTGAGACGGAGACGTCCTGGTATGGGCATCTGAACTAATCTGAACTCTTTTTTTCTTTTTTTTTTTCTCTCTCTCTCTCTCTGTGCACGATTTTGGGTGCAGGACAGCTGAGTGGCCTTCTACAGAATGTGTACCCAACGGCCACGGACTCTGTGCCATTCTTGGTATAACAATGCGCTATGGCTGTACAGTAGCATCTCTTAGGCTGCTCTCCTGGCATCAGCCTCTGCAAACTCTTCTTCAATCTCCTCAAACCTGAGACGTGACCAGACTTGATTTTTGTCTGGGCCCTCCAATTGACTTGATGAATTTTAACATATCTTAACTAGTGAGATGTGTGTGATACAGTATCGCCATGTATCGCCTGCGTGGGATAGGGCATCTCAAAGCATATCCCATCAGCCATGTTGAAATTGAATCGTGGGTTCAAAATGTTCCGGGGTCAGCAAGTCTTGCAAACCAGAAACTGATTCGTTTGTGGATCATCGTGATGGCCATCATTGTCCTCAATCTCGGTCTCGACCTTTTTCTTCGAACATGGGGCACCGTATTCTTAAAATCTCGATTCTTCCACAAACTCCCATTAGCATGACACTCCGTTCCTCCCACTCTCCCTTTTCATCCTTTCCTTTGGAGATCTTGTGTCTTCCAGTATGTTCCACTACTGCCAACATGTGATTAGGTAATGAATAGCAATGGGATGCAATGGGTCATCCTTAGGTCCACCGGCTTTGTACGCACTCCATTTTCGATGGATTTGCCTATCGTCGCTGCAAAGACCTGCCTCTGCTGCCCGGACGCTGTCGCATGGCGAGGCAGGAAGCTCCATGAGTCCTGTAGGTCATGCAGTGGCTTCCATTGTTTTGAGCACATGTCACCGCCACGCTTCTTCGTTGTCTATCAAAAACTTGGCTTCTTGTAGGGAGACTCCATGCACATGAATGGGGCCCTTTCCAAAACGAAGCCACCTGACATCACAACAAACAAACGCATGCAACATGGGGAATGAGATAGGGAGAGTCAGCTATTTCTTCGCAATGTGCACTGCCAGAAATCAATCGTCAAAATTTGAACCAATAGTTTAGATGTCTCTGACGGGTCAGCAGTACAAATTACTGTGCGTGGTATAGTATAAGACGGCCATTGCAACCAAAATTGGACCCGCATCCCCATTGATTGGACTGTAGTTCCAAAATGTTCCAAAAAGGTCTTGCCCGAGTCCAAGTTGCTAGGTTCGTCACCCCCTCAAACGCATCAACTGACACGATAGTCTGGGCAAGGCATGATTTGCAAGCCAGCCAGTCCTAGGACTGGGCCATTGCAGCAAAAAAGTTTGCAAGAGCGTCAGCCCCCATGCAATACAAACTTGCCGTTCTTTCTTGGAATTGCTAGGTGCACGGGTGAAACAATGCTTGATTACTCAACATAGATGACATTCTTTCGAGCCGGAGTGGCTTCAAGATATTTTGAGATGCTCTGGCCAACGTGCATTCTAACCTGAGACCAACCTTTTGCTGCTTACGGTCCGAACGTCCGAAACCTGCCTACATGATCCTACACCTAGTCTGCTGTGACATGCTTTCCCTCTTTGCTGTTTTGTCATCAATGCTGGAGCCAACTCCAGGAAAACAGCGAAAACATGCGAAAACTACGTTCAGCAAGCAACCAACAACATGGCAATGTGCAAGGCTTAAATCCTTTGAAACAAGCAGTCAAATAAAACGAGGCCAGGTGTGCTGAGTTTGCATCACGGATTTGAACTTTTAGAACTTACACTGTTTATCACTGTTTAACACAGGCGACAGTCCAACCAATTCTGAGGCCAAATCCTGTGCTTCGAAATCAAATTGCCGGGCGAGCTCGTAGTAGTTCAGCCTGGGCTGTCCACATTCACAACGGAGTTGTTCAGCTCCGGAACATTCCGGAACATTGCTGCGATGCCAGTATTGACCACCCCTGCTCTGTGGACAAAACATTGTGCGGAATTATGCGTCTAACATCGACGCGAGCTGCCAAGAATTGAGAATGCATGTGAACAAACAAACTTCTTGGTCTGGAAATGTCTGAACACCTGATTTGTGCCAAATGATGAAACGTGCCACACTCTATAACAATGGGCCGCGCACGCACACACACACACACACACACACACGTACAACAGTATATCTCAGCACACATACACCGCCTTCACCCATCTTCAGACTTCCAAGATCAGCTGGAAGTGACCAAGGCAGAAAGACATGGTGCCATTGTGAGACGCAAAACATCGCAATACAAAGCACTAAGAATGTCTGATTCCAAACACCAGTAAACGTGTTTGAAAAGGTGTCACATCAAGGAACAAAATCTTGCGATTCGCAAAGCATGCAAAACCTACTCTCTCTCTCTCTCTCTCTGACAAATCCAACAGCAAGCCCATGCTGCAAACCGCTCTTTTGCGTCAGTCAAGAGCATTGTGAGAAGGGCTTGGCCAGCCACGCCCGAGTCCAGCAAAGCACTCTGAAGAATACACACCACTTCCTCAGCATTTCCAAGACGCCGCTGTCGGTGTGCCAAAGCTGTAGCCACTACAGCGGATACTGCAGTCACTGCAAATCTATATAATTAATCATGACAAGAGCCATCACACAAACAACCCATCCCATCCCATGCCTTGTCAGGACCTTGTCTTAAGTTAGCTTTAAATGCCAGCAGCAGTGCGCGTGCTGATGCTAAGTAAGCACATCTAAGCACATCTAAGCACATCTAAGCACTCCTTGCAAACAAAACACTGCGCTGCTGGTTGCCAACACGTCAGGCCGAAGTGCCGCATGCACCGTTTTGAGACAAATAGGAAGTTGGTCTTCAGCATCAGCAATGTGAACAACCACAACCTCAGCTGCATATGGCAAACACATCTACTGAATTCCAATGATATCGCATGTTATAAAATGTTATAAAAGCTTCCGATTCGTGTTATTATTCAAGCGTATTCCTGCACCAGGCCTGCTTTGAATGGATTGTCTGCATCAAAATTGCTGTGAAATAGAATCACCAAGTGTTAAGCTTGCACGTCTGAATGTAACGCTCAGCCCACGGCATTGTCTTATTCAATTTCTTTGCATGCCGTGATTGAGTCTGCCTGTCTGCTTCTCTGGCTACCTTTCTGGTAATATCCTATCTATTCAACCTTTTCAATCTATTCGATAGCCTGTGAAACTGAGCCTGTCTTAGTCTTCTCGGTATCTTGTATCCGAAATGACCGGAATCTATCCAACCATCTAGCTAATATCTTTGTCTGTCTTTCCATTCATTTGCACAATTTGATTTGTTCTATTCAATGCTATTCCGTTCTACTCAAGAATTGCAGTAGGTAATTGGTAGCTCTGCTCGTTTTGTTCATTTGTTGATTTATCATGATTCTTCGTGATCTATGTGATTTATCATGATTTATCGACGTATCCGTCTGTCCCACTCACATCGCCCGCCCAGAAACATCTCTGCAAGCACATGAGCTTGCCAAAGAAAGGGTACCACCACTCCTGGACCCACAGGCACCAACAGCATCCAAGAAAGCTCTTGTCCAAGGTCTCTTGCTTTGTTGGGGTCTCTGGCTGGGTTGGTTGGTGTGAAGCCTTTGAAACAGTCTCTTTTGATACTGGTGCCCCGAACTGTTGACGCTAAGTTGCTTGATGTTGCTTGGTTTGGGTCTCTTTGCAGTGCGCCAACTGAGGGATGTGCCTACTGAGGGATGCCATGATGTGTTTATGGCTCTCACACACGCACATTCTCTCTCTCGCTCTCTCTCTCTCTCTCTCTCTCTGCTGTCTGATAGAGCACGAATCCTGACAATTTTGGCATTTTGGTCTGGTTTGACTGCAAATTAGCTGGAAGAATCGGAGCCTTTCTGTAAAGAAAAATCCCAAATGTGAACGCAATCATGGGTCCCGGGCAACATTACCTGTCCTGTACTTTCTCTCTCGCTCTCTAGTTCCTGCAGTGTTTTCAATGGCGCCGAGATTCCATTCATTGGAGCAGTTCACTTTGTCGGTCCAAACCATCAGCTCGACTACGGAATTCTGCAGGGCTATGGCTTTGCAATATGGACCCTCAGAATACGTTTGGTCAGTCTGCACATGTCTCAAAGGATCTGTCTCGCTCTCTCTCCCCGTCTTCATCGCCATCAGGTCTCAAGGGTCTGAGTTGTGCCATTGAAGCCTGATTGAAGCCTGATGAGTTGAGACAGTTTAAGTGAAAGTTTGTCAAAGATGCCGAAGCATTGGGCCTTGGGATGTGCGAGGACCTCTTCGCCCCACTGACCACCTTCCTGCAAACGTTGAACACCTTGGGAGCTACTCACCACACAGAAACTTGAAACAGTACAAACTGGTAACAAAGCTGCACAAATAAGAGATAAAAAAATAAGAGTATATAAGAGTATCCAAATTTTACTTGTCGTTCAAGACACATACAGCCCGCTTCCAAGGCTTTTGCTTGTGCAAAGGTCTTTTCTTTGCGTCATTGATAGCACTGCATAGGGCTGTCAGAACATCGTGCTCCGTGGCTGCCTCACGCATGCTTTGCTCGCCAACGAAAATGTGAGGATGGATGTGCTTAACTGTGCTACATGTCTCGACATCAGTATCACAAAGGATACCAACTTCGCTCTCCATCGCCATCCCGGAAGTTGAGTGTGATAACATTTTTTTTGCAGCGCCTTTCCCATGAAGCGGCCGGCAAACTTCCGAGAAACTGTGGCAACCTAGGGATGCATAGCTCAGACTTGCAACCTAAGCAGTTTCTACTGCAAGCAACCATGAAGGTGATACCCTAAGACACCCGCCGCTAGTCCTCCAGGCTGTCTTGATTCGTCTTCAAAAATGAAGGAGACCATGCACCGGTAGTAGGCACCATGCCTCAGACGGACTGGGAAAAGCCTACCCATTCTTTCAAGTTGCATCTTTGAGCACATTGTGAAAATGCAATGAACAAAGAAGCCACTGCAGGCAAGTACAATTTTGATTTGGGGAAATTATGCGTCTCTCTCTCCCTCTCTCTTTCTCTTCACCCCACCTAATATTTCCTCCCGCGATCTCCCTCGTCCAGAACCCGCAATTCAAACTCACAAACATTTCTAACTTCGAATGTCTTTGGTGCCAAGAGTTTGGGCTCAAATGCAATTCACCTTGAAGCACTGTCCCAACTGCTCTGTTGGATTCTCTTGGCAAGGGGCGCACGCCAAAGAGCTGCCAAACAACATCGGGCAACACGCGAGTGCGAAGGTGACCAAGTGCTGATCTTCATATCCTTCAGCTCCAATGGAACCTCAAATGTAAAGCAAACCTTGAATCTGTGGTTCACATTGCTTCCCGACAATATCGACAATGCTGCAGAGGCTGCGTCGCTGTATGCAAGTGTATGCAAGTGTATGCAAGTGTATGCAAGTGTATGCAAGTGTATGCAAGTGTATGCAAGTGTATGCAAGTGTATACAAGTGTATTAAGGAGTATTGGCCAGAACTGCGACAATATATAGACTTAGCAACAACGTAGCTGAATAACATATCAAATAATTCATATATAGATAAATAGATGGACAAATGTGAGCCAATCCCATTTTTCCAAGTAGCATGCACAATAAAGTGAAGGCGCGGCCCTATGCCTGCTTCAAATTTGTCAATTCTGTTGGGAGATGGCCAGGAGAAGCTGTCCTGCAGCAAGCAGTTTCAACACTTGGCTTGGTTTAAAAAATCTGATGTACAGAGGAAATAATGTTGAAAACATGGATTGAAAATGATTGAACATTGAATCGGAACCATTCAGAAGCTGCAGTGTCCTGTGTAAGGCCGCATTGCGGAGAACACCATGTGGCAGTTCCTCTCTCTTGGCAAAGGAGCCCGCCAAGAATTGGCAGGAGCTTGCGGCATGCATGCAACAACTTCAGGCGACTTACAATCTTGGAGGTAAATTCGCTGATCCAGCCTCGGTCTTCACAATTCAACACGAAGTCCACAAAAATTGCTGTAGACAAATTTGGTGCATAGCATCAAGTCATCAAGTCCAAACATATCCAAAGCCCAGAATGCGCCAACTGACCAGTCAACTGCATCCAACCGACCTTGCAACTAGTGTTTCACTTTACTACATTGTAGTACAAGCAACCCAGGCTGAAACGAAGGAGTTGCCAGTTTGCTTTTTCAGCTGCCCATGCAATGGCGGCCTCCTGGACTGAAGTGACCTCAATGCAATGGCTATCAACGCCATTTGCGTCACAACACCAACTGAATGAGATACAGAAACCGTCCTAACTATTCCTAACTCACAACCAATAGAAACCTGATTCACCTGCCTGTTTAATCCAATTTTGCCATCATGTACCTGTACATCCTGCCCACCCTGCCAGCGAAAGATCTGGGACCAAAGCTGCGCGGGGGCAACCTGCGATTCTTTGCAGGTGGCTTGTGCGGCATGAGAGCATGCTGGACGATGACTACTTGCCCGAGTGGTCCCCCAATAACATCAAAAACATGAGATGCAAAATACGGAAATCCATTCAGGTAGTTGGAGAAAATGCAATTTGACACAATTTGAACATTTGATCATATTTGATCATATTTGTATTCTTCCCCCTCTTCCTCTTTTGATATCTTGTAGACTGACAGTACCACGCAGCATGAATCTGTGTCAATAATATCGGTCTTACATGATTCTTGTGCGCTTGCTATGATTCTCTTTGCGTCCACGATATGACTATATGCATTTGCTTGATCACGATTCCTGCTCCTCGCCAAAATTGACTAAACACCATGTACAAATTATAAAGACCACATGCAATGAAAGTCAGCATCTTTGCCAAAGCATTCGGCAGACAAGAGACCCAGAAAGAACACCACACGACGGGCTGGAAATGTGTTGGCATCCGGCAACAGTTTGGACACGAAGCGACCACCAATTGGGACCGAAGGGTAAGCTTCCTCACTCAGAGAAATGGGAGAGCCAAGATGAGCCAAGTGCAGTTCAACAATGTTAGAGAATCTTATCATCTTATATGTGTATTTATATATCTTACGCTTTTTTGATCTTTTTTCTATGGAACACCGATGGGGCTGTGCAAAAGAGAAATAGTGGCCTACAGGAATGTGAACAAACTCCTCCCCAGTTCTCCAAGAGTCATCGAGAAGCACCACAGCTGAATCCTGTCATTTTGGCAAGCGAAAATGCAAAACACATCAAACAAGATAAAACCAGTAAATTTGGATTGCAATTTTGAAAACAGGCGCGAGCTCTTCTTCCGCTATGGTCTAGAGATTGAGATGCGCGACAAGGAGTGCATCGTAACATTTTACTCCTATGCCCTGAGGATCCGAACTGCCCCCGAACTACCCCGACAGGCAAGGCCCCCAAGCCAGGCAATTCTTACGGACCTCTGAAGTATGATCAAACCTTTAGATACCTTTAGTCCCTTTATATCCCGGTTAGACAGGGGCAGGGGGGGTATGACCCCCAAAAAAGCTAGCAGCCGCCAGGATGTAGTTTTGGGGTGCCTAATCCACTAATTTTCTCAGGGTGCACGTGAATGGATCACATTCAGGGGGTCTGGCGTTGGCATTCGGATGTCATGACCATAGGATTCACCCTTCATGTAGCCCTTGGTGCCCCTAAACACGCTCGTGGTGGCCCCAAGCAGGCCAAAGGCCACCATAGATTAGGGACCCCTGGATTTGGGGTTGGGCCCCTTGGATTTCATTGCACCATTGATCTTGGAAAAGAATCAGCAATCCTGTTTGATTAAGTTCACATGCCTTTGGCTGCCTGGCTGCCTGGCTTTCATATTTGCCGAACTTGCAGGTGGCTACAGCCCCTGGATTTCAGCCACGACCACCATTCTTTATCCTGGGATAAGCTTTTTGGATGCGCCAGGAATCCAAATGGATTTATTCCTTCTCACCCTTGGCGCTCGCCTCAGGATTGCCCAATTTCTGGAGGAAAGAATGTACTCCATTCCGCAACCCTCTTGGTCCTGCGTGAGCAGGCTTCGTTATGAGCACAAACCGTTTGAGTTTGGAAACATTCGGGTCCGAGCCATAGGGCCATCGGGTGCACAACGAAACCAAAATAGCCTGAGACAAAGCTATCGGAACAGAACTTAAAATTGCGACAGGAAACTTCCTTGACAATCGGACGGCATGCACCAAACATGAACAAAACAGGCAGGATGAGGAGCTTTGTGACTGTGTTCCGCGTCCAGACATTGTGGCAACTCCTTTTCGACTCTAGGCTGTCGACTACGAAACCAGCCAAGGGAGGCTAGGACGTATCCAGGCGAATGGAATGTAATCTAGCAAAATTGAAATTTATTAACCAATTTTGTAAAGCCATTTACTTTCAGTGCTTTGCAGCCAAGGCCCCCATCCCTTCCGCAGAGCTGCCCCCAAGACAGTGAGAAAATGTGAGGCAGCAAAGGAATCATCACTCATAGAATCACACACACAGATAAGCTGAAATAAGGGATGAAAATTCAGGTGGCAATTCTTGAAAATAACTTTACGTGCCAAGCGTGAAAAACACATACATCATACATAAAACATAATAAAACTAAATAGACTATATAATATTGGATCAATCATCAACTGATATTAATCTCAAATAATATGCTCTAGTTACAGTGACAGTGTTTGAAATGTGATTATAGCCTAGCTGCCTTGCGCTACTTTCTTGGGAGCTTGCCGGTTATGTTATGCAGTGTTTTTTTTTCAGGTATTTTTCACATTGCATTTTGTCTCAAAGAGTGCCAAGTGACGATGCGACCCAAGTCTTGCATAGGAAATATGTAATGATTGAAATGCAGCGTACTGCCGCAATGCTCGCTTTATCTTCGATTCCGGCTGGCTTGGCATGAAGACACACCTTGCTTGGACCAACTGTTGCAAATCCTCATTTGACACTGTTGAACCCAGTCACAATACAGCATGTGGGCTACCTTGAAGATCTTGAGGTAATTATAAATTTCACCTGAATGTCCTCCAGCCAGCAGTTTTTGTTCCGGTTGTTTAGATTCGGTCGGGCAAGTCCTCTCTTTGTTTCCAATGCTTGCGGAACCAATGCGTTCTAGCCAAAGAAATCCGAACATACATACCCCAAAAGCAACTTATATGTGCACGACGTGCATGCTGCCAGACAAACATCTCACAAGTTTCCACGAGCAAGGGTGCTAAAACCAAAAGCAACCAAACAAACCAGTGGATAGATCAAGGCAAACCCATAGTCGTCGCGTATACGCGTATAGATCATATGGAGTCTAATATAGAGGTTGAGAATTCATCGCTCCTTCAGCCTGGCAATGAAATTCAACTCCGGGCAGGTCTTCTTGCTCCTGCGAGTCATCGGTTCTGCAAAAGTACGACTAGGATAGGCTGATCCAAGGTGCAGAATCCAAACACCGTCTTTCTCTAGTCACTAGTCACAAGATATTAGCTTAAAAGCGGCTGTGACTTCTGTTCCCACCTGGGTCTTCCGGAAAAAGGGTTCATGGGACGAAATGTATCATTATGTTGATGATTGTTCGTTTTTTTGCATTGTGTGTATCAGGTCGTCAATGATCGATTTGTCATCGGCGCGCTGTCCGCAACTTGCCGCAATCGCCGAAGTATCCCGAACTCTGTCTCTTCCTAGGCTTCGGACGAGGCCAGCATGCAGCGTGACTCTATAAGTGCAGCACTTGAGGAACGTTCATCGTGTATCTCTTTAGCCTTTATTTGAGGTTGTTATATTGCTGCTCGTGCGCCACTTGGATGCTACCCGTGTTCTGCATTGTTCACAGCCAAATGTCCACATCCTGAAGAAAATCGGGGCTAAGCACCCACCAGGATAAATCCTTGAAGCGCTTGCCAGCTTCAAATAAAATAGCAGCTGCTGTTCGGGGTGCCTTATGTGCGGTAGGTGCTTCTTGGCAAGTCATGATTGATGCCCTTGGGTCATTGTGGAAGATTTTCACGCACTACTGTAGAGTACAGACGGCTGAAAAACAAAAGAAGAAATTTTGAGATTGTCAGTTTTGGACTAATCCCCTTAATAGTCGAACCAAGGGCGCAGAATTGACAGCAGTGGGTTGCAGAGCAGCGAGTAGTGAACGTGCAAGACAATCTCTGCGGTTGCCAAAGGATGATTCCGCAGCTTTCCTAGTTTTCCTCAGCATGTTTCAGAAACTTTGATGCCATTTTGGCAGCAAAGTTCAAGGTGTACCGGGCATGTGACATACCGTTGTAGAATTACATTCAAAACACGTCCCTGAACGACCCTCTCCTTGCTTCCGAAACGCGGCCAGGAATGCTGGGAACTGCTCCCCACTGCCAGCAAACAAAAAACCACTTCCTGGCTTGGAAGACTGGTGCGAGTTTCCAGTCACACATGGAGGCTCAGGGAAATGTGAGCAATGCTGATGGGCCTGCACATGCCATGCATATCGTGCACATACATGCATTACATTTACATTCACATTTACACTTAAATTTAGATTACATGCATAAAGAGATGGCATAATTCATCATAATTCCATGATAAACAACTATACAGTATACCTAGTACCCATGTAAGACGAAAGAAACATTTTCAACAGCCAAAAGCAGCAAGTTGAAGCATGTCATAGGAAATTACGTATGCTGTTGCCACAGTTCAAGCGAGACACTTGACACTTGCTACCATAGGTGGGTTCTCATGTTTACCAGGTCGTGTCCAAGCGGAATCATGAAAACACATGTCCTGTGGGCCCCAACAGGGTTACAGCCTCTTTTAAATCTCCTGAGCTCAGTGTTCCAAACCTGTTTTTCTTTCAAGCTTCACCTGGAAAAGAGAAACATATAATCGTATCAACGACTTGATTGTATCAAAGATTTCACTCCACCTTGGCACAATCAACTGTATAATAAATATATATATATATATATATTAATATATATTATCTATATACATGTGCTGCATGATCTGCATATAGGAAAAATGATACTGTGCCTTGTGTGCCTCGTTGAAACTGACTACCGTCCCAAAATTTCGGTTGGTCCATTTTGATCTCTTTCCCATTGAGAACAAACGCTGTCTTGTTCTGAAACGGAAAGTCCAAGGTGCAGCTCTCAAGGCAGGACCAGAAGAACTTGAAACGCATCTTGCGGTCGGGCGTCGAAGCACCTAAGCAGTTTCCCACAGGAAAGAATTTTAAGAAAGGACAAAAAGGCCTGTTTGATGAAGAATGCGCAACAGATATTCAACAGATATCAACAGATTGTGTAACCCATTCTTGACCTTTCACTACCTCCTGCCAGATTATGACGCCGTCCTGATCTAGGGGTGTTCTTGTGACCGGAGTCTGGATCGGCCAAGAGTTCAAATGAAGGGCAAGTGAGAGCATTCCCAAGAGCCTTGCTGATATCAACTGATAAAATCAATATAGATTTAGACCAATGCAGCACGTGTTGCATCAATGGCATAGCAAAGAAAGAGATGCTTTATGATCATTATCATCATTTTTACTCATCACTGACTGCATCACATTCATATGTACGGATAAGTACGGTATGACCCGTATGACTATATAACTCATATTGGTTAAATGATTCCAAGTGTTCAATCTTCTGTCCTTGGACTGTCTGTCTAGTGTAAGCATGCATATATGTATGTCGTTCACTGCCAAAGCACTTCTAAACTTGGTTGAGGTAGAGATCGGGTAGGTTGGTGCCTGAAACATGGCGCGAAAACACAATACACACCAGTGGTCATGGTGCTATCAGGGTTCAGTGCAAGAAACTGAGCAGTTCACAGATTGAAGCGGCAGGGGCAAATCAAGCATGCCATAAGCAGCTACAACGGGCCGATCGCATGGAAAACGGCAACAAAATTGCGACATTGCTGGAAACAAACAACGTGGTGGCTCCGACTGCTTGTTTGTCCAGCCATGCTTCGCGTTAAACTTGAACCTCGACAGCTGTCAAATTGTGTCCAGGATCTCTCTATCATTCTCCATCTACATTAGCTACAAATATGTATATAGGAATTTGCATATGCACACACACACATATATGTGTATATATATATATATACACTATATATATATATATACATACATACTGTACTACTTTGAGCTTTAGCGAGATAAATAGGACATGACCTGCTCCAACCCTTCTTTTGCTGTTGTGCTTGAGCAGTTTCAATTCTGAAAATCGCGATATTTGCCGCCATGGCAATGTGTCTTCCTAGATCAGGCTGCTGCAATGCCAAAAAGTTCCCCAAAAGATGCCAATGCCTCATCCCACCAAAGCACACAACAGTACTGGTTGGATCTCATAGGTTTCTGGCAAGCCATTGCGACCAGTGTCACATCGACGAATCAGCTCTTCTTGCTCCCAGTCTGCCTGTCCACTTGGAGCGGCTCCGACCATGAAACAGCAATGTTGTAATATCTCTCAACAATGGGGTTGGAACCATGCACTGAATCAACTCCCAAACAATCTGAAACGAGTCTGATAGCATACCTGGACCATCCAGGATCCAGATTTTTTTTGTGGAAAACCATGTTTTCTGGCAAAAAGATGCAAAAAGCGCAAATTTTGCGAATCATCACTTCTTGAGTTTGGCGAATCTGGATGGATTTGGTGCATCTTGGAACAAGTAGGGGTGCCATGGTTTGCTCAATGGTTCCCTGTAATTCCATTCTTGCCTGTGATCTGAATCTAATCAGGGCCCTCAACTTCTCTTTGTCGTGGCATCAGTAACTGTAAAAAATGACCAATGCAGAGGATACGGTCTTCAGTACAAGTCAGTCTGCAAGTGCACCACAGATATTGAAGACATAGTCAGTATTAGGCACATTATATTCAAGCAGAGGTGAAGCCAAAGGTTTTGAGAACGAAACGGCGATTTTTGGCGTTGAAACGGCGACTTTTTGGCGTCCAGACGGCGATTCGTATCGTCCAAACGCCGATTTTTAGGGTTCCTTGTTTCATCTTGTTTCAATATGTTTTCTGCAAGCCTCAAATGATCTCAAATGACTAACAGAAACATACAGAAACACCATGAACATCATGAACCTCTACTCAGTCACCCTGAGTTTGAGACAAACAAATACGTAGCCAAAGAGAAATTGAGAAGCACGTATTTGCAATGGGGGCTGTGCGATCTAGAACTTCTTACAGTAATTGAGTGCCCTGGCATTCGTCGCGATTCTTGTCTTTTGGAGAGGGCAGGACATGATATATAAATAATAAATATATATAATATAATGATAGATATTTAGAGTGTTTTTCCTGAGACATTTTAAGGAGAAAAAAACCCAATCGGCAGTTTTTGCCTGAATCGTCTGTTTTTCTGCACATCGCCCAACAATTCTGAAGTTTGGCATAGTTTGGCAAACCCTTGCAAAAGATTGCCTTTTGGATGTTGCAGGTATGGACTAAGAATGAGTAGTAGGATGAATCGTGACTATTGTGGGCCACCCTGTTTTCAAGTCCCCCTGTACCAGCCAAAATATCTGCATCTGTGTCCAAGTTGCCAAATCCATGCCAGCTGCTGACATGAGCTGCCGCAACCTTTGCATCTTTTGCCACACTGGCAAGACTTCTCAATTCCCCAAATGCAGACTGCAAGTTCTGTCAAGGCTTCGCATATCCAAGCATTCAAGCCTGCGTACAGTAGACCTTCTTATATCTTTCGCCAGGAATTCTCTCTCGGGATTTAAGCGCCCTGCCCACTACGGTCCAGAAAGCCGATCCGAGCTATGTCCATCCTCAAGAAATAAACACATATAAAAGACTATAAAAGCATATGAAAGCAATGAAGAAGCAACATCGAGGGTTGAAATGCTGCGCTTCTGCTATTAAGATTGGGCTTTTGGATGACTTGAAACCTAGCAATCCCTCCGAGCACTGCACATCTGGCATGCTTGTAACAAAGTCACCTCAGCTTCAGCTATGGTGGTGAAAAACCTCAGCAACATGATCCCTGCGAACAAATGGAGCTCTCACTTGAGCATATGCACATGAATCAAGGAAACGGCAGCAGTGTCAAAGTAAGCCATTTCTCCATCTCCATGCTTGTACTTTGCAAGCTCCAAATAAATCAACATGAGGCAAACCAGCCTGGATACGTTGATTAACCGCTAGATACTAGTAGCACAGTGTAGAACATCCTCATGACAAATTCAGCAGTGTGGCCATGGGGCAGCTCATCTGATTAGTCGTGAGGTCGCTTCCGATCTGGCATCAACCTTAAGAGATGCGCAAAGGCCACCGCAATGCTCTTGTAGTCAGTAGGCTTGTCCAAACAGCGAATTTGGGAGTCGATCTCTTCCACAGTTGGCTCTCTGAGAGAGTTTGCTTGACAACTTCCACACTTGTCCTTCTCCAAAATAGCCTTCAAAGTCTGCAAGCCAGTCTTGGTTGAAAACTCTGGATGTGCCTGTGTACTCAAACAGTTTTTCATGCTCATTCCCCAATGTCCGCTGTGGCAATATCCCCAGGAAGTGGCTTCTTTCGGGAGCAGCGCAACTGCATCTGCGTGGTGGCTGAAAATGTTGAGATTTTCCTGTGCCAAGTCCAAGACTGTTTGGGCATTGTCAGACATGGGGTATCTCTGCAGTCCTGATTGCGTCCCTGCGGGATTCATGATCACAGTGCCACCCAGTGCCCGGCAAATTGCCTGATGTCCGAAGCACACCCCCACCAAAGGCTTTTCCTCCCGGACGAGCTTTTGCAAGAAACCCAAGAGCTTGGGAAGCCACAACTCATTCTTGGAAGCACTTGCACACGAAGATACACTTCCCATTATTATGAAACCATCAAAGTCGTTGCAGCTTGGGAAAGCGTCATTTGCCACGTTGCACACGTGCAGCTCGAACGTGCTCGCCCCAACATCCTCAAACATCTCCATCAACATTTGTATCACTGTAGCTCCGTACACCTGATCATAGGCCACATTCAAGTAACAAACTGAACGTTTGGGTCGAACCACTGGGCCGATAGTGACAGCCTGGACCTGTTTCAATAGTTCGGCTTGAAGGTCTTTTGTTGACATAATCCTGGCAAATCCCTTCATATTGTGCAGTCCCGAAGCGTGCTCTTCGGCAGACTTGGCTGCACACGCATCATCCACAACTGTGACCAAGAATCCAAGATCGGCAGCATCTCTCACAGCTGACTCAACACATTGATTTGTCAATTGGCCGCACACAAGGAGATACCGCACACCGAGGTTTCGCAGAACGTACGCAATGTTGGTGGAACAAAATACGGAGCAGGAGGTTTTTGGTAAGATTATGTCGTCAGCTTCAGGCATGATTTCTTGCAGAACGGCAGCATCGGAATGGCCTTTAGGGACAAAGAGTGGGCCACTGAGCTTGTAATCCAGAGACTGATCCCGGCCATCAAGAGTCAGAGCCTCAATGACTGTGTAAATGACCTCTGTACATGCTTGACGAGCAGCTTTCAAAAGAATAGCAATGTTGGGAACCATCGTCTGGTCAACTCTGTCAAAGAAGTATGGCAACTCTGATCTTGAAGTGCCAGCAAAGACTCCTTGTCCCGCTCGGCTGCAATACTCCTGCACGTCTATCACTAGCACAGCTGTCTCAGAAGCTTTACAGGGAATCTGCCTGGTACATCCCGGGGAGACTTTGCTCGGATGCCCATACGGATACGCCATTGCAAACAAAAGGATGCAAGCAGCACCTGCTGCTCTGTAGCGGGTTGATGGCTTTGGAAAGCTTGGAGTCAATCTACAGGTGTCTTGTTGTCTGTCAATCAGCAAATTTCGAATGTGCATCATGCATGAATATGCATGAATGCTGATTGGCATACAAAGCTTTTTGCATCTTTTTGCGACAATGCCCTAGGTGCGATGCTATGATATGCTATGAGCCAAGCTGAAGATGATAGGAGTTGCCCTGGTGATCCCTGGTGCCTTGTACGTGTCCTTTGAAAATAGTGCCATCCCTTCGTGCCCTTCCCCATCCCCTATAGAGTCTCTTGAGCAGTGTAGCGTGCCACCTGGCGCCTGAGATTCTGAGCCCTTTGCGCCACGATTTCGAAAGCTGCGCTCCATCTGTGCAACGCGCGCCTGGTAAAAATGTGCAAATGTGATGGAACATGGTGGAACAACAGGAGGCCTGCTACAAGGATAACTTCTTCAAGTCTCCACCGTCTCTTTCACCAATTAGACAAATCATGACAAATCCTTTAAGGGGCCTCCAGAATCACGTCTCGCTCTGCCACAGAGGGGGGCAACTGCGGTCTGTTGGCAGTGGTCATCCCCTGCAAAGGCGCATCTTGTGCGATCTTGTTCCCTTGTCATGGTAGCAAGGTCACCACAATTCCAAGTTTCTACCAGATGATCTTTTTAATAACCATCCTTCCATCCTTCTGCATGTGCACATGGACAGGGCGCTGTAAGCATCTCGACAAGGGTAGGACCCGCCGCAGCACAAATGTGTTTTCTTTGAACAAATCAAGCTTTATCGATTTCCTGCGGGCTAGCCTCAAGCTGTGCTTGACGTAGAAGGGCCACAAACTCATTCAAATCCACACGTCCGTTGCCTTGAATACTTAGACATCGCGACAGGCATTCCGTGGAATACAATATACCATGGTATGACATGGTATGATGGTATGATGTATGAGAAAATTCTGGTTGAGATGAACGCAATGGCGCTTGGATCGCAATGGTAAGGCAACGATTCATGGGAGCTGGTCGACCCATGCGGCTTTTGTCAAGTATAGGCCCACTTGGAATCATCTGGCAATTTTTTTACAACTGTTTAATATATAAAGAACCTGCGGCGCGGATTAATTGCACGAAACTGCAAGAGGCACAACTCCACCCATAGTGGTGTTTAGAGTGTGTTTAGTCGTTTAGTCATTATTATCCCTTCTTTTTACTTTTTTGCTGACTGAATCTGACCGATCTGTGAAAATCTGTGGATCTTGCCGTCTGCGTCGGCCAAACGCCACAAAGCGCCCACGTCCTCGCGAGTCATCTGGGCATCCTGCGAGAAACAAACATCCAGCACCTATAGCGCATTTGTATTGATTCGTATTGATTCATATTGCGTATATTGCACCAAATCCCCTCTTGCCGCCACATGCAACTCAAATCAGTGCCTTGAAATCGAAGCTTTTTCCTATGCACACTGTGACCTAGAAAAAGACCCAAACTCTGTGTCATAATTCCTCTCTTAGGATCCAAGAGATTTGTGCCTGATTCAAAACCATGCGCTCGAATTCTGCATAGGAGAGCATGCCAGAACCTGTGAGGTTGAACCTGTCGAAGCTGAAGAAACAAACGCAACTTCACTGCTCACAATCTCGATGCATAAAACACATCGCGAGACAATGCAACGCGGCATCTGACGCATATTGATCTGAAGGGCCTTTGGAAAAAGTTGGCAGGGCTGCTCATTGCTGGAGCCAAACGTCTGGCCTACAAGAAGCAAGCAAAGGGCAAAGCTGCCCGCCACCATTTGAGAACATACAAGTACTGAGCTGGCCGCAATGCGTCGGAGACAGGATTCACCCCAAGGATCAGTATCTGACCTCAGAGCCAAACCTAAAGCTGCAGAGAATTTGACTAATTGAACTGATGATAACTGATGTGAATATTGTGAATGAATTGCACTTTATCTAAATTTAGTTAAATTATCTGACTTCAGGTCTGGGAACATCTAGGGGGCTAATATGCTGCATTCCGAGTCATTCGATCTTAGAGGATCTTGCCGAGCGCCACATGGTCACATGGCCTGAGCACATCTGAGGACCTTGCGTTCCTTGGAAAAGCAGCAGCTGTTGGATGCTCAGCTCTGGAGACGAAGCTATCAGCCTGTCCGATATTGTCCGATCTGTAAATGCCCAGAGGCACCCCATAGGCCGGATGTCCAGCGATCGTCCGGGGCAACAAGATACGACTCTGGTGATGACCGTGGCAACCACAGGGCAAGCATGATGGGCTTGGCAATTCTTGATCCCGCCCACTCATTTCAAGCCCCTCTCGCACGAAGCAATCAGCTTTGCCAAAAGAAGTCTGGAGATTTCAACTTTACATTGAGCTGCTTCTAACACAACAAAGTGATACAAAATGAATCTGGACATACCTGAACAAGTTGTTCCTGAACAAGCATGACTGAGTTCCTGTCTGGCTAGTGTCACAGAAACTTGATTTCAAGAAGCCTTCCAACCATTTTTCCCTTCCCTCGCACCCCCAAAGACGATCCAAGTCAGCAGTACCCAATCGGGGTTCCAAAGCCAAAGCCTCGGAACAGGACCAGATTTGAGAAGCTGAGGTGCTTCAGATGTTTTAGGATTGTCTTGGAGAGCTTCGAAGGTCTGTGTTCTCACAATGAAGGCGCCCGTACCAAAATATCATCTGATGAAGTGTTCTCCATGTGTGCCTCTGATCTGCAATGTGCAATTCGTTTGCACAATGCATCCCAGTTCGAAGTCAGACCGGCCGGATCTGCTTTTGTTCCTCTTTGGCGAAGGTCCGAAGGTGGTTTGAAACACTGCGGCCCTCCCTCTGAAGAATTCAGAAAGCATTTGAGCATGAAGTATGCTTGAGTAAAAAATTGTCACCAAGAAGAAAGATGAAGAAAGATGAAGAAAGAAGGCCGCAAATTCTTGAATTCATGAAATATTCAGGTCTGTTCTTGTGAAAGCTTCCAGCACAGTGGCTGTAATGCACCCGGATATATGGCGAACCTTTATGCACTCCACCAAGACTAGTGCCTTGACTGACAAGGCAAGTACAAGTACTTCCAAAACTCCATTGCGACAAATCCTACAATGAGAATTCAGCTTCGCTGAAGAGGCAGGCTATACCTATGCAATGTGGTCCCTGACGCTGCTCGCTCATGCTTAAGGCAAGGATCAGCCGCGGTTCTGTGTGGAAAGCATCGTAAGACGTTACACTGGCGAGAAGATATGAGAACATATCATCAGAACATTGGAAAACACGTGAGAACATGCGAGAAGAGTATGGATCCAAAATTCCAAAGTGCAGTTGATTTGAAATGACAGCAGCATGGCGATCCCTCCCTGTCAGCATATTCAACAAATTTCAACAAGGCCTCCTGCTGTAAGTCTGTGAGCCTGTGAACTGCCAAGCTGGGGGCCAAAAAAGACAAAATGAAGCCCTTGAGTCCTCTGAGTTGCACTACAAAGTTTGTCAAAGTTGATGTCGGATCCTGAAAATTCCAAATTCTGACCCCAAGAAAAACATATGAAAAACATTAAAAATTAACAATCCTCACCAAGAAAACATATGAAAACACCTGGTCCACCAGCTTGGCCTAGGCAGCTCGCATCCTTGAGCGAGTGAATTTCCCTTGCTACACCCCGACCTAAGCACTTGCTTTACAGATCAGTGCAAAAGAGCGCACCGCGTGCAAAATGGAGTGCGCAAGAGCGACCGCCCAACTGGTCGTGCTAATTTTGCATGTTCCGGATGGGCAGGGTCGGGGACCAGAAATAACCTGCTGTCTCTAAAAAATATATAACTAGAGGATAGGGCCTGGGCAGATCTGGGCAGTGTCAGACACAGCCAGAGATCAAACACCTGTTCAGATACAGCGGCTTCAGGCGCATCCAGCATCACCTTTGTGAAGCGTGTTCACCGTTCTTCAGATATTTTCAGACATCTTGCTCATGTTGAACTGTTGCAATGTTGCACACAATGATATATATATATATATGTGTCACACTCCTTCAGTGGATCGCGACCGGTACCTTTTGGTGCTGATCCAATGACAGTAGCTAGCCGCGCGGCTAGCCGGCTAGCCCTATATTTTTTTTCATACTTTTTTCTGTTTGAGGCCAAGTGTCAAAGGGGCTGGTCTGGGCAGTACTCCAAACTCATACGATAACTCGGCACTGATTCGCATCTCAAATTCCTCCATTGGAGGAAGAGCTCACTCTTTTGTGCCAACTCTGAGGTATAACTTTGAGAGAATTTTGGATTCTAATGGATTCTATATACCTAGAATCTGGGATCCTCGAAACTTTGCTTCACTTGCATTGTGAGAACGGGCACGCCCCGTGGCCGGGATGCCACATTTACTAGGCGCAGGGAATCGGCATGGCATACCAAAGCAAACATTCTCTTTTGCTGGTGCAATATGGTGTAACGGCGACAGAGACACCGCGATTTGAAAAATCAACCCTGCAAACCAAGGTACATAACAAATTTCAGTAACATACAAACATATACAAACATGTAGTTCCACAAACAATGAAGCATGGCAACCAACATCAAACGAAGAGAAACGAGTCAGCAATGGCAGTCGCAGTCAAACAACCGAATGCATCCGAATGCACACGCATGTTCTGGCCTTGTGAAGTTCCATATGCTGAAATGGGCTCGGGTCCTCCAAGATCGAAAGCCAAGCAAGAACAGAAACTTCCACTGCCAACGTGCAAGATCTTCTGGGAAATTGTGAAGTGAGCTATCTCTCTCTCACTCTTTTATTTGTTCACATGTGCTCATGCAATATCCATCAAGACTTGCAATGATAAATCCAAATATACCAGGTTAAGTGTGTATGCCTGTGGCTCTTCCACATCAACAGCCACTTGATGCGGCTTGAATTGAATTAGGCAAACATCCTCGGTCGGTCGCACTGGTTTCCCACCATTCAGAACCAACTATGGCTTATTATGACTTGTTATTAATTACTCATCTTTCTCATCCCCTGCTGTGTCACTAGTGGGCAACAAGACCTCGCAACCTAGCTAGAAACACCTCTCCCTCTCTACATCGGCATGCAAATGCGCTGACAATCGAGTCATCAGCAATTCAGTCTGCCCCATGCCTATGTATGCCTGACATGGATGCACACTTCTTTATAGATTGACGGACATGGAACGACCACAGAACATGCTGCTTTTTACATCCAACCATGCTCCTTGTCATTGATCACAGCCCATCTGGTTCGTACATCTCACTAGCATTAGGATAGTGGCAGGTCCGTCCTCACTCCACAGCAAGAGAAACGCCTCTACGCTGTGCGTGATAAATCCTGGCAGTAGTCGTAGTGCAACTCGATGCAGCTGTCACGCAATATATTCATATTAATTTATATTCAACTATATCAATTCATTGATATTATATATATATATATATATCTTTAATTTATATCAATATATAGTCTAACAAAAACATTGTGCTCCTGACAATGCATACTGAACCAAACTTTTGCCAACAACTCTCTCGTGACTCTCGCATTCCCTTAAACTGTCCCACAGTCTTTTACGGTACCTGGACCTTCAAGTGAGCTGCAAGGGGAAGGAGAACACGTGCCTTCGTTTCTGAACATACTCATATTGTCTGCAGACAAGGTTCCCATTGAAGCTCTGCCAAACATGAAAGAAGAAACGAACCCAATGATGCCGCACCAAGATGTGGAGCCTGACAACATTTTGGCCAAGAGACCAGATATGACCAGATTCTAATTGGAATCCGTATAACCGTATAACCTCTGACATCTTTACGTCCTGTGCAATGGTCTTCCTACAATGCGGCGAGCCCCGCCAATATTGACTTTGGGGTGCTTTAACAGGCGAAGCTGGAACTTTTACCAAAAAAAACAACCGGGCAATATCGGGCAATACTGCATCGTAGGCTGCATGCTTGCTTTGAGTGGCGCCGTGTTCTTGACCAGCGGCTGACCCGGGAGGCGGAACTGTAAAAAAACGAGGCTTGAAAAACAAGGACAACTACCAACTACAATTACAAATTCAGCCAAACTAATCTAGGGTGCTAGATGTTAGAGGCCTCCTCCGATTGGAACTCCAGACCTCTGGGCTTTCAAGTTGACACAAAGGCCAAACATATCCCAAAATGGCCAAGCTCATCAAATCTTGAAATGCCTTGAAATCCCCTAATTCTCACACAAGCTTTCTCCATCTTTTTCCACCGCACGGGAGAAATCAGGAGAGGCAGCGTGCGAACTCTCAACGATATTGGAGACCCCCCTACATACCAGAACCTGAGGAGCGTAGAGACAATCATCATTCAAACAGTGCAACATTAGATACCATTATATAGATTAGATACTACAACAATTCAACACATTGTGTATCTGTCTAATTCTATCTAAACATATTAAGTACCACTTGAATGGATGAAAACCAACCAATGCCGCAGTGCCTAAGTCGCTAGTGCGGTAGCCAGCTGTTCTGATCCATCACCCCATTCCACCACGCCTTGTCCCAGTTGCAAGAACAGGGCAGTGCCAACGCTGGCAGCGCACCCAAGCAATCCGCAAAGCAAAGACCCAAAGAAACCAATGGACTTTAGCATGATATCCTTTCCAAATCCAGAACAGATCTGAACAATCACATTCCTCCCTATTGTGCTGATGGAAGTTTATATACTTGACAGACCCCCCCCTTCACACAATGTCCCAGGTGGGGATTAGCAATTGGGATTTCCCAAATGTTTACATCCTCTTTCTTGCTTGTTAGACTTTCAGCATATGATGCTTGAAACTGTAACTCATCCAGAAAATTCCAGAAGCATGTCAGCCAAACGGGCGACAAGTCGCCATGGATTCTTCCTTGCAAGACCTCATCACGTCTATCTATTCACAATCATTTACATTTGTGTGTTTACATGTGTGTGTTTGTGTGCGTGTGTGTGCGTGTGTGTGCGTGTGTGTGTGCGTGTGGGTGTGTGTCCTCGAGCAAGACCTCTGCGTTTGCGCAAGCAAGGAAACCTCACGAGAATCCAAAAGAATTGTGTAGCACCCATCCGCATGTCAGTCCCACTTTTTAATTTGAGATACTCTTGCGACACTTGGAGTGGAGACAATGGTTCTGTCACTGAAACCAATAGTTGTACCAACATGTGCCAGCAACCCACACAATTTTGATGTCTCAACGTTGTTTAGTTTGTGTTTGCTGAATTTTTATTTTTGCAACACACATGAAAACAAATCAAGTCACACTTTGCCAAACGCGCCCCTTCGATGTGGCTCACGTCCCGCATTGAAGCAACAGCAATCGCCCAAGCACCTCACTGCATTCCCGGGTGATTGCTGGGGCGTCCCCTGGTGGCTAGTTTCATTGCAAGGCGGCAACCTACACATGCGACACTTTGATACACTTTGCACACAACATGAAAGCCCGAAATTAGGTAAACCTTTTCAGCCACTTGACGACAATAACATCTGAAACTATGAACAACTGCATCCATAAATACATGCAAGATTTGTACAAGAAATGCTTTCGCAGACAAATCATGTTGCTGAGCGCCTGCCGCAAAACAAACAGTAGAGCATCACAAAACACATCGCCCGCAGTCAAGCCGTTGAGAAATTCAGAAACTCTATCTATCTATCTATCCATCCATCCATCCATCCATCCATCTATCTATCTATCTATATGATGCCTACTTAGGCCTGTGGTAGGCGCGAGAAAAATGCAGCTTGAAGCAAAAACACAACAATCCACAACAACGAACTGAATTCCTGAACTACTGCCTGAAACGGAGTGCTACCTGCTCATAGCAATTCGTCCTTCACTATAGAGCATGGGAAAGAGAACACGGAAGGTGGACTTGTGATGCATGGAAAGGCCAGCATGGGCACTTGCGTTCTCTGCGCCATCCTCATCACCATCCTCCTCCTCCTGCTTGTCATCATCATCATCATCATCATCATCATCATCATCATCATCATCATCATCATCATCATCACCATCATCATCATCATCATGGTCATCATCATCATGGTCACCAACATCATGGTCATCATCATCATGGTCATCATCATCGTCGTCATCATCGTTGTCATCATCGTCGTCATCATCATCGTCATCATCATCATCATCATCATCATCATCATCATCATCATCATCATCATCATCATCATCATCATCATCCTCGTCGTCGCCATCGTCATCGTCATCGTCATCGTCCTCGTCATCGTCATCGTCATCATCATCATCATCATCATCATCATCATCATCATCATCATCATCATCATCATCATCCTCGTCGTCGCCATCGTCATCAGCAGCGTGATTCGTGCCAGTTTCCATGTTTATCTGCGTCATCCCCTTCGCGTTTTTTTTTCGGCTGCGCCTTCCACATGGATTCGGCGACGCCACCCCGCCAAACCCTTATTGGACCCGGCTTTGCATGCACCTCAACCTCTCTTGGGAACAGGCGGCCAACCTACCGCTTCACTAGAGGCCGAGATAGGCCGAGCACGAACACAGCCAAGAATTGAGAGAAACTTCGCGCACAATGTATAGATCCCAAAGATCACGCCAGCTGACAGGAATAGAGAGAGAGAGAGAGAGAGATGCCAAGTGACCATCCAAATAAGCAAACAAAGGGAAATGAATGATGAAGGAGAACTGGATGGCGGCATGTGTTCTGTTGTGTCTTAAGTTTCAACCCTCCTAAGCCGTTACCCGCCAAACCACTGTAGTAGGGATGCAACTTCGGCAGCAAAAACGCAACAATATCATCAGTTTAAAAACTCCGAGGCAAATCTATGCTGTAGACCTCGCCATCCCGGAGGTCTGTGCAACTGACAAACTTGCAAGACTTCCTCCCTCGCCAAAAACATGCCCTGGCAAAACCTGTCTTCCAAAACACACACCCTGCTTGCATTTGTAAGTCCAAGCCAGATGGTACTCGCTCGTCTGATGACTGCTACACCTGGCTGTTGTTTCACTGGAAAATGCTTTTTCCAAATGCTGCCGCTCCATCCTATTCATAGATGCAAACACTTCGATGGAATGATCAAGCAGAAAAGATGCAGTCCAGGGAAGCATGTCAAATCCGGCCCTGCTCTGTATCTACGCAAAGAATCCTGCACCGCAATGTTGTGAACTTCTCCGCCCTGAGAAAAATAGCATATCGGGGAACTAGACCGAAGCGTATGAACCGAAGATTCCAATGACGTTGGAGGACAGAGGAGCAAAACATCCGGCGTCCCCACCAGCATCACCATGCATCACCCTCACAACTTGGCATAACTTGGCTATATGCCAAATGGAATCCAAATGGTGGAAATTTATCTTGTGTCTGCCCAACACAAGGTTTAGATTACCTGCTGTATGCAGCACTGTCCCCAAGGCCCCTGCAGGGTTGCCGCGATAAGAGAATTGAACAGATACATTCATTCGTTTGCCCTCAGGGGCCGACAGCGCAGTTAAGAACTTTCCGTTGTAGATAAAAACATGAACAATTCAAAGAAGGAGGCTGTGAGCACTACACATACTTTGTTCGTGGATGGAGAAATGCATGCTCAGAAAATGGTACTTTGGACCTCTCATTCCTGCAAAGCAAGGGGGAAGAATGGAGGGCAAGGAGAACCCCAGGATTTTGGATTTGGAGATATTGATATCAAACCCCACTGCATCCAGAGCATCACGAAGAATAGGAAATAAACGGCAAAGTTGAGACATATTTTTTGGGCAAATGATGCCCTCATCCTCATCCACAAACCACAGGGTCCAAAATGACAAAGAACCTGCCATAAAGAGCGCATCCTCGCCGTTGGTCATCCATTGTTCTGTGACTTGAGTACACATATTTGTTAAACTCTGCTAAAAAAGCAAAAAAAGAGAATGGCAACATCCTTGCATGCACCCGCGGCCCATAGGTTGCACCGACGTGTTGCCCAAAGCCGCAAACTGCAGAACTTGGTGAGTGATCAAATAATCCAAAAATCGGGCGCTGGTGGCGTGACCAGGGTGAGAGAAATGCTTCATGTTAGGTCAGGTTGAATCGCAGCAGCTCCAATGAATCAAACGCAGCACTTATATCCAGCTTGATGTATACAAACTTGTCCTCGAACATCTTACTTCGCATCACCATGCACTTGGCAATCCATACTGCGTCTGCAACCTGGCCACCTGAGCGGCCACCTAAAAGCTGTCATCAACATTTTCATAGTCATATTCCCCTCACTTCGCTATCATCCGTAGTGGAAATGTAGTAGGAAGAAGGAGATGGCGAAGGTAAAGGTTGGAGGTGCATAGGACTCGATCAAGCCGTGATCGAGAGTTCTGCTACACGAGTCTTGCGGGGGGGCGCTTTATTCTGCTATGCGCAGCACCATTCATGTTTTGTTCAGAGCAGGCCAAAACTAGCCCAAAACATCAGCTAATGTGTGGGTCAAAAGACCAGCAACCATCGTAAATTGCGGAGGTAGTGAAAGCAAACAGAATCATGAATCAGGATTCTGCAAGAGACAGCAACCAACCTACAAACATAACTTTGCAGTATGTCATTCATTTGAAAGGAACATCCCGGATTGCCAGAACCACAGTCAATTGAATATCAACTGAATGCAAGCACCACCAATCAACATGATGGTTTTGAAGATAAGCATTACCAGCATTGCATGAGGATTGCCATGTGCCATTCAAGGCACCACAGTACTCCACTGTGCGACCAGGGGAGGGCACTGCACTGGAGTGCTGCTCCTCATCCTTGGGACACGAATTTTGGTGCATTTTTTATGGATCTCTTAAGATGTTTTGAAATTTTGAAATGTTTGGAGTCTTTGATGAATCTGATGAGCCTTTACACCCACAAACCTTGAACCCTAAATCCAGAAAAAAACGCTAAAAATAATCAAGACAAACCCAAAATAATCAAGAGAAATCCCAGTGGTAGATCCTAAGCACCAAAACCCTAAAACCATATATATTTTTTCTTGAATATCTCGGTAGGAAAGATAGGAAAGAGAGCATCCGAAATGGAACCAGGCGGAAGCGATAACGACAAACAAATGCTGGAGAGATCCACTTCTAATTCCTATCGCTCTGCACAAAAGCCAAGGCACACACACACAAACACAAACACACCCGTACATGTACATATAATATATCAATATAATCAAAGGTATTCCCATGTTGGTAATGATGTTTAAATTTCCATATTCTACCTGTTCCAGGATGACTACGTGTGTGTGTTTATATAATTGTATATATATATATATATGTACATGATATTTGTAATGACACAGCTATTATGCAATGTATATAATGTATATATGTATATATACACATAATATCTATATACATGTTGCATGCAACCACAGTCAAACACAATTCTCACAAACATTCCTCTGCATCCAGCAGGGGAGTCAGTCCTCTCTGCACTTTCCTCTTCTTCTGGCCTCCGCCTGGATGAAAGAACACAGACATACTTTCAAACCTGGAAATATGCACAACGCACGTGCTTCCAAGCTGGGTTTGGGAAGGTCGATTTTGGACACTTGTCCGAGAATGCTATGCCTTTTTTTGGCTGCAACACGCATGCAAAACATGTTTGTTGCAACGTGCTCAAAACTGAGTAAATACGGGTGTTCTTGGATGGTGGTGTGCAAAAAACTTTGCAAATACTGTGTTTTTAGCACCGGGTTGCAAGAAAACATCATAGATACTGCGTTTTCCGGCAAATGGTGACTCAAAACCATCGTCCTCGAAGGTGCAAACAACACAATAATAATGATGGTTTTTAGCATTGGTCAAGCCAAAGCTGATGCCCAACCCTTACAGCATCGCAAGTGTGCGAAGCTCTACAATTACAACAATAAAGGATGGTCAAAAATGGTCAAATATGATCAAACCAGGCATGGCAATGACTTGGTAGACATGCAACTGAAGGAGTCTGGGAATCCCCAAGTGTAAACGCACAGTTTATCAGAATTTGGTGAGTGCAATCTTTTCAGGTGGGAGAGTGGTGCCTGTCTCAGGATAGACCACAAGCAACCTGGCGTTCCTACGGTTGCCGCATAGCAGGCGCTACCAACCTTGGAGCTTCAAGCTCCGGGACAAACTTCTGATTGCTTTGAAAAAACTGGAGACAACTGTAGAAGAGGCAGTAAATGACCGCAATGAATGCTGCTTATTTTTGATAAATCTGTCGACTCAAAGCATGTTTGGGGCAATCAGTTTCAGTCTTGGTCGGTCCGAGGTTTGGGCTACGACGAATGCTGTACGAAAACTTTTTCTGAAGGCTCTGGTATCCTGACGGGGCAAAGCGGCAACAAGGCCGGTTAGATTGCGGAATTTAAAACATCAATGGTACTCAAATCTGGCACCACGTCGGCCTCTCCCAAATATGTGCGGAGAAGCAAGCTGCAGTAGGCCACTTGAGCAACATAACCAAGGACCTGGTCGACAGAATAGTATATATGACACATGTATATATATATATATGTGTATATGTGACCATCTCGGGGCGAAGGGGGGGGACCTGCAAACACTACTGGGCCATATGCATATATAAATAAATAAATAAATATATATATATATATATCTCTCTCTCTCTCTCTCTCTCCATCGCCATCCCGGAAGTATGTATATATATATATGTATACAGTATACATGCATACATAGATGAAACATGTATGTATTTATGTATATATATATATATATATGTATATGCCTATGTAACTATGTATACATATACCTATGTATATATATGTATATAGCGTGTACATAGGTAGATGACAAATGTCTATAGTATGGTGTGGAGGAAGAGGCCAATCAAACTTCACATAACTTCACCAAAATACACGCAAGCAGCAATACACAGCTCTGCCGCTTTGGGGAATTTTGAGCCACCAATGGATTTCAGAAATGCCTTTGCTTTGGCCTGCCCTTGTTTTGGTGCTCAGGTAGTGAAGAAACAAGTCAATCAACCAACAAATTTCCCCACCATATGATTGCAAGTTCGTGATGTGCGTGCATGAGCACACTGTTACTGACAGCAAGCGTCGTTGCATCATGTTGCATCATGTTGCATCACTTATTACATTTATATCACTTCTATCATTCACTTATTAATGGTGCAGAGTGGATAGAGCGTGAAAAAGCAAAGAGCTGACAAACACAGCATTGAAGTCGCCAGGAACAGCTTGCTGCAAGAGATGCGCCCTAACCTCCATGTTGCCTCAGTTTGTGTCATGTAGTGGCAGGAAGCTGACTTTTGTGCAGCCCAGGATGGGAGAAAATGAACACACGGAGCTTTGGATCAAAGACATTCAAACCCATAGGGCCATAGGATGCCACAGGACCTTTGACATCTTTGATGAACATTGATGAACTCCCTTTGATGAACAGCCCGGACCATAGAATCAAGCCCGCCTCTGCTCCCCAAAAGTAGATCAGAGCCACAACAATGTGCGCCAGCAATATCTCGACAGCCATGTCCTGGCAGAGAAGAGGTTTCTCTCCTGTCTTCCCCTGTCTTCCCCTGTCTTGCCCTTGCTAAAGTGCACTGTCTATCATGTTTTACATTGTGAGGTGTCGGAATCTCAGGAGTTGCTGAGATTCGCTGAGGCAAACAAAGGGAGCTCTTTGAAGGATGCCGTTGGACTCGTGAGACAAGGGAGCATGTCTGCCTGCCTGCATGTAATACACACAATCTGCAGAATCTCACAAGTTGCCCTGGCCTTAAAACGTATATCGGCAGCGAGTACCACCAAGCTGCAAGAGACAAGCCAAGCGAAGTGCAGAAGAAGATGCAGACCTGGGATGGACTCATGAACAGACTCAGCAAGTCTTTCGTCCAGAGCGGCGGTTTAATCACTTTAACTCAGTGTCTGCCAAGGATTGGGATATAAACTGTTTCTGTTTACACCATTTTACACCAGGCAATGTGCTGAATCCAAGGATATCCAAGTGCATTGGCCTTTGCGATGCAAGAGAAAAGCGTTTGTTTTTGCCCGGCAACAAACCATACCGCAGATTATATCTCCATGCTTCAGCTACTAGTAGTATTCATCCCCAAATCCATCAAATATGCCACCAAAGCCCATTTCTGCATGAGTAGATTGGTGTCGGAGAGCTATCTGACTCCAGAGTTGTGCTCTACGCGTGGCATCTGAATTGCAACGAAGGCTCCATGAATAAGCAACGTTTTGGGACAAACCAAGTCGTGAAGCACTTGGCCCATTGTCCGGCCAGTCAGTCCGGACTGCTGGCAACCTTAACACATCTTGAGCCGCCATCTATGTCAAAATGTCACAACTCAAGGATTTCTTTCAATTTGTTTCAACATGCATTTCAAATATTCAAACATATTTCAACCCGTTTCACTCTCTCACTCTGCTCCTGTCACATGAGGACGGATAAACTTGTCAAAGTTGCTGCTTGTAAGGTGACCTGTACATGTTGAACAGTGAACAAGTTCTTGTGCTTCAGCCCCTGCTACCTCCACCTTCTCGTTCCGCCAATTGCATCCAAACATATAGGCTACAGTGGTGAGCGCCAGCTTGTCAATGTGCCAAACTCTGAGACTGAGCAAACTACCAATCAAGCTTCCAATGCAACAAACATGCTCTCTTGATTGCTTTTGCCTCTACAGCGACATGGTGCAACTAGATGCGAATGTATTCTGCGAATCTCAGGAGTGTTTGCTGGCTTCACCTATGGAAGATCCAAGAAGCCAAAGAAAAGCACCATGAGAAGAGTGATTCCGACAGCCAGGAAGACAGATCCTGCAGTCATGCAATGGAAGGTGGTGTAGACAGAACCTGAAACGATCATGACGATGGGGCTGCCCAGCAAAAGCAGCCTCACCTTGGCCCAGGAACATTCAACAACGCAATATTTGGTCTGCAATCGTCTTTCCCAGAAACTTCCCCTACTGCATTGTGCATACAACTCAGCACAGCACCATGAAATTTGGAAAGCATCGCGTCATCAAAATGAACAGCGTAGATAGGATAATCCCTGCAAGGCATCCAGCCGAGCTGGCGATCAGCATGCCATTGTGCAGGAGCCTGAACTTGGCAGCTGGTTTGAAAAAGCCGAAAAAGCCACAGGACAAAAACAATCGGAAAAGGAAAGGAAAGCTGAAATTTGCTGTTGGGATTCCAATGCATTTGTTACGCGAAAGATTGAGACAGCACATCTGGTTGTTTCTTCAATCAGCTTAAAGCCACAACAAACTCTTCTGAACCACTACCTACATGAGCAATTCAAACAGGAAACACAAACTAGAAGGGTTTCAGGATGTCCCCGGGTGAGTGCATGACATCACACACCTTTCTTGATCAGGAAATCGCACACGGAAACAACTTGGGCGCTAGCTGCTGAATGACATCCAGCTCCGCTTGCTGAAACACCATGGCACAATATATTGCCTAGGAACACGATGAGCCCAATGTGCAAATAGGCAATTCTTCGGGCTGCACAGAAAACATATACAATAATTTCATAATTCCAACACAAAGCATCAATATATATATATATATATGTATCAATATCATTGAATATTTCCATGTCGCGGAGAGGTCAAATTCCCTGCATCGAACATGGATGGGCCAACGCGGTGATGCAAACAGCCATGCAAACGGAAGGGAGTCGTCCACGCCCACGCTGTGTTTGTTTGGGTTCTAGTTGCACTTGCAGCTCTCACTTTGAATGATCGATGTGCATCCAAAGCGCTGTAAATGCCAGCACAAAGCCCAGGAGGATCAGCCAACGCAAATCCTGCATGGTGTCTTTTTTACAACTTGCACCTCCCATCACTAAACTTGAATTTGATTTGACCGGTTCAACTCAGAACTATCCAACTCGTGGAAAACTACCTGAAGTCGATTGAATTCTGAATCTGTCGATATCGGTTGAATCATATTGAATCCGATTGTCCGATATTGTCCGATATTGTCCGACAGTCCTGGCACTTGCGCTTGGAAGGAAATCTTGGCTTATCCAGTGCAAGCTCACCTGCCTGCATCACGAAGGCTAGCTCCTTGTCCTTCAATGGTGTGACATGTCACGATTCATAGCAAGAAAGAACACTTTTCAGAAAGGATCATGAAACTAGCAAGTTCGCCCTGGGGGCAAGCATGGGGAGGTCAAGTCAAATAAATCTGTACAGTGCAAAACTGATGCAAAAAAAAGAAAAAAGGCATCAAGTTGCAGCTAAGCTTCCGCTACCTCAGGTTTCATTGTTCGCAGGCGAGGCAAGTTCTCCAGGCTTGCTGCTCGCGGTGGACAGCGGTATCTTTGTGACCACATTCGCAGCTGCTCTTCTGCGAGCGGTCGAGGCGGTGGCAGAGATTGGAACATCTAATTCACTCACAAGAACATTGAAAAACATCGAACATGATGACACAATGATGACCCAATGAATACAAATGAGTCAAGTATTGTCGAGCCCTCAAGTCACTGTTCAATATTGTTTGAACATGTTTGAACTCAATCCTCCTCACTCAGAGCAGAAAAAGGATTTGCCGAAGGCAAAGTGTCAAGAGTTGCACACGTGCCACTAGCCGTATGATATGACTCCACATTCTGCTGGCAAGATAAGCAAAAATCCACATAAAGCATCATAAATCCCGATAAGAAAAGCAGAACTCCCCAAGTGAAAACAAGTGGTAGATACTGGTACAAGTAGGAAAATGTTCGTTTTGTGCTATTTCGGCATCAGTTCACCGTTCTTTAGGCATCTCCACACAATGGGCCGAAAAGCCACCTGGCACCGCTGCTTGCAAAGCATCCACTGAGCGACTAGAGCGAAAGCGCCATGAGATCTCTGATGATGCCTGCGGCATCCGTCCGATCACAGTGTGTTGCATGGTGGAAACAACAAAAGTAAGAGAACCACACAAAGGGACCCTGTCTGTACAAAGGGACCCTGTCTGTACAAAGGGCCCCTGTCTGTGAGGTATATAAGTCTGTGGACATGCAAAGCTGAAGGCTTCTACTGCCTTTCGCAGTGAGCTTGAAACATAGGCTAAGTAAGGAATCTTCCCCTCGTTCAATCTGACATTAGTTGCGATGGCAGGGGTGAAAGCCTGCTTGTCTCTTCACCTGCCTGAGAGATGGTATCAAATAAGTTGTACAGCAAGAAGTTGCTTCCTGAGCTCGTGACCTGTCAGATTCAGCCCAAGACATTGAAAAAAAAACACAAACACACACACACACCCACACTTGAGACACGAAACATCATGAAACCATACATCATCATATACATCATAAATTCAAATAAACATCACAAGCGATCACAAACGAAAGCGCAAACCTACCCAATTCGAGTCCATGCCATGACAGGAACTACGACCCTGCTGGCCATGCCATCGGGATACGGGTACGCCAAACAAGGGTAATACTTGATCTTAGGCAGAAAGCGAGGCTGAACGAACAGTCAGAGCGGTCAAGAAAGGCGTCTCCACGAGAAGTATGAAGTATGTATATACCTACCATTACAGTATACTGTATAATATTGTATAATTATTCCAGATACAGCAGCACATGCAATAGGTTGGTAGAGTTCTTCCGTCACAATCAAAGCCTTTGCTTTTTGCCCATGCAAGCCTGGGTATCAACATGTATTCTGAATCTATAGTATACTGTTGGCTCGCTCTGAACTTTGTCAGTTGATTGGGTTCAAGTTTCAAACGCCGCTGGCACCTCGTGTTGGACAGGAGACTCTGGCAAATCTGGCACATACTCCTTCGAAGGCAACTCTGCTGCTTGATGCCACGCTTGTCTTGAAGGTTGGAAATTGTATTAAATTGTCACTTTGCTGTCCAATTCTGAAACAATTTTCTCACAAAGTTTCGGATATTTGTCCGGTGCGACCTGCCTGATTTTCCATTGCAAGGTGAGCGCAGCGACTCTTGCAGCGCTCGTTCTATACACTCGTGCAAACGCTGCAGCACGGAATCCCTTACCCTCTCATGACATGCAGCAGCAGTACCACATCTGGATACATTTGGTATGTTGATGTATTTTGGAACATCTTTTTCTGTTGCGAGATTTGGACAAGCAAAGTTGATCGTCAACCCATGCTGCGACCTGACTTAACTCCAAAACTACAAACCTGCACTCCTGCATCAGGTTCTGGATGTTCTGGCAACTAATCCGAACATGTGACCAGAAACCCAGGATCATTTTGCATCATTATGCACGACTCACCACTTGTACGGAATTCACTGCAGGATACAGATCACATTGGCCAACAATGCATACGTACATCATCATAGGACACGGACTCAATATTCCTGAGATGCCACGCCAAACGGTCGAAGTCAGTCCGATTCAAACGATCACCTGCAACTGCAAGTCACATGTCTCCAGCATGCTCATGGTGACTCATGGATGCTCATGGTATCACACTCTGGAGACGATGGGTTGAAGACTCACGGTATCTCGTCACTATCTTCTAAGCTAGGAACGCCCAGCCAGCGTCAGATTCTGTGAGAGCAAAGCTGGTTCAAGCCTGCAGGATTCATCTTGCAATATGGCATAAGCTGAGGACATCATTCACAGACTTTAGATTGGAAGATCGACTGACTCATGCTGGCTCAGCTCCTCCTGCTCTTCAGATCAAATGTATTCAAATGTGAAGAACCCTTTTACGTCAAAGATGGATCAAGGACTACAAAGGTCTGTCAAGATCGAGGACTGCAATGAGTGCCATCTTTGGGCGTCATCGCGAAACTTGGAATTGCTGACTGCTAGGCGCCGTGCCAACTGCAAATCTGCGCTGCTTGGAATTGCCGCCGTTGGTCCACCTAGCCGGAAGAGCTGTCGGATAGCAAATCTGGCCACAGCGCAAAATGTCTCAACATGTTTCACAACTTCAAGGATTAGATATAGCTAAACAATGCTAAATATGTCTAGCGTATCGTAGAAGGGCCTGCTGCTGACGAGGAATGACACGCCTCAGAACCACAATTGAACAAACTGCAACCATTGTCACTCAACCGCCGAGATATTTCCGGGAAACGCAGCTGTTGTGTTTTACACTGCGGCACACGCATTTTTTGTGGAAGCAATTCCCTCTGCATCGCTGCACTGTGTCCGATCTTGGTCATCCTCCTTTGTTGATCCGCGTGAGCTCTTGTTGAGGAGTTCAAAATCCTACTCCACCGTGGTAAAGCCGGTGCCTACCAAGTTCACCATGTCCTTGAGAAAAAAAACACAGAATCAAGGCTCAACGTCCCACGAGCCAAGTTGCTGCAAGCTGTCGAACCATTGTTTGCCGTTTGAACGCCGAAGAGTTGGATACTGGAATGCATACTTATTATGAATATATTTAATATGTATATATATATATATATTACTGTATGTCATTATGATTCTTCATGAATTTTGTGTCTCGGTCCTGTGGAGGAGCTGGAAGTTCTCCAACCCACCTGCGCGGCTGTGGGCTCAAGACTTCTCTTCTCTACAAAATGGAAGGGCATCGAAATGCATGACACATTATGAATATATAATAATATATATATATATATATATATGAAATTATATGAATATCATTGAATATCACAAATTTGCAGAACCACACCCAGTCAAAGTAACTTCACTAGTAATTTCGGCACGCCTGGGTGTGCGCACCCAGCATCTCACTGGCGGTGGACCAAGCATGTCCTTCATCGAAAGGTGGACGGAGCTGGGTGCATACCAGGCATCACACAGAGTCGGGTGCCTTGGGATCAGCAAAGCAAGCCTTGAAACTTCTTGAAACCGTGGCCAACCTACCCTTCTGAAGTTTCGCAGTCACCAACTCACAAATGCCTGTACAAATAATTGGCCATCTTATAGCTGACTCATGCTGCTTACTAATGCAGGATTGAGATGGGCGACCCAATGAAACGAGTGTGTGCCCGGATCTGGTGTCGTCGACCCGTGTAAATCTGAATGGCGGCCAAGGAGACGTCTGAAATGCCTGCCAATTCTTGGTGGACATGCGTGCAAATGAAGTATCACAATACCACTGCTTGCATTTGAGCAAAATACAATAGCATACAATAGATTACAATGTAATACAATATATAGCATTTTTTGGGTGGTGCGTATTTTGAAGGGCTCCCTCTCTCTCTCTCTCACTAGCACGGTTGGTAGATAGTACAGTGTGCAGTTCAATATAATATAATACAATATAATCATGTAACATATAGTATAATGTATAATTAACAATGTCATATAATCACAACACAGCCACTTTATTCTGTGATTGCATGATGTCTCAGGCACCTGCCTCCAGGGCATGAAAGGTGAGCCACAATTCTGAGCCGCGTCTCTGCTGGCATACCAGAATCTTGTGTAAGAGTCCTGGCCATCGTTATTTCAAAAGTGGTGGTGGCTGTTGGAGACAAAAACACAAACAAAACAACAAAAAAGAATCTGAACTGCTTTCGGACTGCTGTCTCGAGCATTTGGTACTGTGTGCGTAATGATCCTGGAGTTCTTGTCGAAATTGAGCCCGCGTGTTGCGACTTCCACATTCACGACTCGTTGAAGTGCAGAATTCAAGCCCTCACACATCACAATGTACTCTCCTCAGGGCTGAATACACAGGAGGCCGCCGGAGGCCATCCAATATCCCAGATTTCTTCGGGAGGCTCTGGAAATAAACATGACGTGAGAAAAACTGGGGTATATGAGTGTTTTGGGCCGATACCGCATACTAGGAATATAAGTTCTCGATGAATCTATCCATGCTGCCCCGCTCAAACATGGAAGTTCACTCCATGTCCTAGAGTTGAGACTTCTTAACCCCTCTAGGATGCAATTTTTGGCAAATATAATATTTTTCATGGTTTTAATATTTTTTTTAAATGATTTGCAGATATGTTTTTTCTTTATGGATGGGAACATGACTTATGATCTTCTTATGGTTCAAGATATGGTTTGGATATGGCTTTAGATATGATTTGGGTATTTTGTAGCGTTGATTTCCCTTTCCCAGAAGCCTTTCCAGCCTTAGAATCTGATTCTTGTCAAAATCGTATCAAAATCGTAAATAAATCGAATAAATCGCAAAAAAATCGTAAAATGACATCAAGGTCTCCAGAAGCTGATTTTGAGCCAAAAACTCGAGAAATTTACAGGGCTCCCCTTTCCCAGAAGCCTTCCCAGCATTTAGACCATAAACCATATCCAAAACCATTAACAAAAACATAAAACACATACCCAAAACATCCCAAAACCATAAAATTGCCATACCCAAAACCATACAGAAAACATATTCACAATTTGAACCCGGTAAAAAAACATAAATGGAAATCAAATCGAAATCATTACAAAATCATAAAACAAATCATTTTGAAAACCCTTCATCCTAGAGACTATGGAACTCTCAATCCTAGAGTAGAAGGAGCTCATTGGACAAATCAACGCTTGTGATCTGAGCCAAGATCAAGAAGCTGTCAATAGCACACAATGCCTTCTGCAGCTGGAGGCAGATCAACCCATGATGTGTTCGCGCTGCCAAGATGAGGCCAGAGCTAGCCACATCAAGACGATGTATAAAACCGTAGCCGTACTTGAAGTCGAACAGCAAAGGGCTTTCCTGCTGAATCATGCATGATCATGCATGTCAGAACAAATCGAGCCACACAATTTTCTCAAGTAAAAGTAAGTTTCTTTTCTTCGCTTCTCTTCTACTTTGTGATGACACGCAAAAAAGCAACATACTGCTACACGTTCGTCCTCTGCAAAGAGGTGGCTTTGCAGAAAGGCTGAGAGACTCAGAGCTTCTGACTCTGATGCAAGCGCAGATGTATCTACTTCCCAGCCAGGGGGCTTCAATGCTACAAGCATTCCTGCAGGCTGCACCAAGATTCTCGGCTTCTGCTCCGGAAACTCCAGCAGATTGGACGGAAAGAGAGAAGACATGTAGGGCTTCACTGAGGTACAAGATCCCGAAGATCCCTGTTTCTGCAGAAAGGAGGCCGTGCGATGCAGTCCATCACGAATATCTGACTCCAGATCGCGGCTCAAAGAAGAGTGAAAATTCAAGGCCCATGCCAAAGCCAAAAGGCTGAAAATCAAGGAGCGCGCTTCAGATTCGCTCGACAAATCAGGTAGCTGACGCTTCAGAGCTGCCTGAGCCTCAGGAACCATCGCAGTAATATTTAATAATTATTCAATATTCAGAAATGCTCCCAACATCTCCCAACTAATCAAATGATATGGGTCATCATGGGTCAATTCACCGCCGTGCTCAAAAGACCCAGGCAACTTAGGGCCGATAGACACACGATCAGCATAGTTGCGAAGCCCAGGGCATGATGTACAATGTTGTACCGCACAGCATGAACACACTGAACACGTAGGCCCAGTGTCATGATACTGAAAGCCAGAAGAAAGAAAAACTGAGAGCAGGAGTAACGGAAGTACTGTAACCCTCCACTTCCCTCGTGGCCTGAAAATCTTTAAACAAATTCACAAAGGTGGTAATTTGACAAAACGCATTCCCCATGCTTCGAGCAGCTGCAGAAGAGATGGTCTGAAGTAGCGGCTCCGGGTGCGCACCAAAGGCAGCCAGTGCCCATACCAAATTTGCAAGACTTCTCAAATCAAAATCATCAACGTTTCTTGCAACCTGAGTGAATGCTGCTTGAAGAAAACGCTCATGAACGTCTCCTGAACGCTCCTGAGAGGCCCCGCAAAGGCAAACAAGGGCTGTTCAAGATCACCTCCAGCATCTTTCTGCGTAGTTTTATTCACAGTCTTACCATGTCTTACCTCCTTCCGCCATTGGATTTTCCCCACTAATTTATGGGACGCTTTTGTTGCCTTCAAGCCTGGCACATCCTTGCACATTTCGTGCTAGACTCCGCATGCAAATGTGTATTCTGCTATATTCTGCTAAGGCACCAGTCTTGCAGCAACTGGTGATCTTCGGCATGAGGACATGTGCCATGGTTGTGGACATTGCTAATGCAACTCCCATGAAGTGCATTGAAGTGAAATACGGTAGCTTGCAGAAAAGAAGTAGGTGTCGCGCACTGAACGCACACTGGTAAACAATGAAACTTCCCAGTCTTCCTGAAACAACTGCAGCCGGCAATCCGGCAATGCAAGCAAAATCTTGGAGCCCAGGCTGCTTGATGCCACTCGGAAAACTCGTTGCTGGATCATCCACACAATATCACACAATAATCCTTCAAGAGTCAGCATAGCACAAATTCTAATTCTTTGCCCACAGCATTCTCCAATGATCCATCGCGCTGGTGCTGTTAGCTCTGAGAAGCAAACGCTGCAGGGCCTGGGCTGATGGCAAAGGCCTGCTGGCGGCTGCCGAACCGAGCCATACAACACGAGAATGGCTTGACTGTCGCCTGGAGATCCCATGTATAAACACATGTGAAAAATGTGATGAAGCCACAAGCACAATCAAAAAGGCCTGCGCGAAGCCATTGATATCCAATCTTCCGCTGTTCTTTGATACCTGCACCAAAGAATTCGCTTTCTCGGGAACTCACAGACAATCCAATCAATCCAGGCCGAGGTATGGATTCCTGCAATATAGAACATACGTGTCTTTGGATGTGCTGAGGAATCAAAGGGAACAAATAATTTTGAGGCCCAAACATTGAGAAGCCACTTCTCCAACTTCCCCCTGCCCTAATCATCCCAGCCCCTGACGCCGTTGCAGTGGGAAAACCTGCTTCTCGGCTTCTACAAAAGTTTTGGAGGGATCTTCTGCTCTGGGGTCTTCCTTCCCAACTTTGCCCTCATCTCTTAAATTCTACTGAAGCCAAGGGCATCTTACAATATCTTACAACCTTTCTGCATCTAACAGGTTTGCCGACATTTCCGGGAACGGCCTCTGCAAAGATCAGGTCGCTTTCATGCTGAGTGACCTAGACACAACATTTGCTATATTATATCTGTTCCCGATTGGCAAGCACCAATGTACAGCCCCACTTCCACTACCTGGGGTGAAGTGAAGGTGATCTGGACTTGTCAGTCAATGTATTGGGAAATAGTTCCAATTCATCCTGAGCGGGCATTCAATTCTGCAGCTACGGGCCCGACTCTGCAATCGCAGGCGACCAAGAACCGGTAGAACTCTGTCTGGTCCAAGTAGCCATTACCTGTCCAGTGCTTTCATAATTTTGATGCTGGGCTGAATTCTGCATTTCCCCCTCTTTGAATTATGTAGATTAGGAGCTGGTGCCATGGCGGCCCGGCGTCCGTCAATAGAACCAGCAGAAATTTCCCTGAACCTTTTCGCAAGTCATACGTATTCACAAGTCAGACGTATGCCAAGGTGCGGTTGTAATCGAAAATCGCAAATGCATCTTGCACGCTGCACCCTGGCCAGCGCGAAAGGTCTCAGAGTCACTCTGCTAATCTCTGCTACAGCATGCTCTACATCTTTCTACATCTGCTACTACAATTTTGCTGCGTAGGAAGGCCAAGCTATGAGCTGGAGAAGGAGACTTTCTCACAATCCCATCCGCCATGAAAAGGCAGGTGGCAAGTCAAACCCAAGCGGTACCAGGTTTTGATTTTGAAGAAAACATGAAGAACCCCCTTTTCACAACAGACCACTCTACATCTGCTGCATTCTTTAAGCATCTCCTTCCATGATATTGTCACAGTCGTAGAGACTGGGTGCACCCTTAGCCACATCGCCCCGGGGATGAAATTATAGTGCCTGTTATGTACCTGTTGCATCCCATTCTGGATATGTGCTTTGCAGGTGGCCTCTTGCGTACAGACTTTGTGCAGCTTGCGCAATTCGTGCGATCACTGCCTTGAACCAAGCTGCATCAAACTTTGAGAAAACTTGGATAGATATGGATAGATTAAATTACATTGTGATGCATTATTGTCCATGTAGCTTTTCCGGCCAACAGGATTTCAATGTCTTTGTCCACTCAATACTCAAAGGGATGGTGAAACTCGATCACACAAAAACACGGCGTTGCTAGCTTCAGTCCGTGCGTGCACAGAAGTCAACATAGTTAACCTACTGGCGTTCCATGGCGTTCCATCCTCTCTAATTTCAGAAGCAGAAGGCCTGATCCACAATCGCTTTCTGATCGCTGGCGGTTGCCATGAAGCCCAAGCCACGCTTAAAGCCTTTCCGGGGGTTGCAGTTCACAATCTGAAAGTTCACAGGCAGTTCACAGGTACCAAAACCACGCCTTCAAAGTCCACGATTCCGGATGCTCGCGGATCGAAATGCCGAAACAAACCTTCCAACCTAATTTCTTGCACGCTCTTGGCATCCACTTGCAAACGTAATCTGCCCATTGCTACTACTGACAAAGAGTGACATTGCTGGACAAGACCCAAATCCTCTTGGCACTGCACAATTCCCTCTCTCAATAATTCACATCATTCTTTATTCTCTCAGGTTAGAACTGTTGACCTGTCAATGCTGGATCGAAGGTGCGGGCCATGACGTTGATCTCCTCATACCTTTCAGTTTGCTTTTGGCAGCATCGGACATCAAGAGTATTGTAAAGCCAGCAATTTTTCTTTTAGTTGAACCTGTCAGCGGTTACAATCAGCAAACTAGCCAGCAAACTAGCATTTCTCTTGGACCGGTGAGCGAATGGATGGCACTTCATAATTTTGTTGCATGGCCGCAAGTCATCGCAAGTCAGCTTGCCTGAGGTAGCCCAAACCACTGTCAAGCTTGTTGAAGAGGTCAGAGACGTCAATGCCAGCCTCTCCAGGGTCTTGTCTCAAACTCACACTGAAGAGATCTGAAGGGTCTCTACAGTAAATGCATGTAAATGCCTACCCATCCCCTCTGGCTCCATCGCCGCATGGCAAGCTTACCATTTTTTCATATTTTTTCCACTCCCTCAAAGCAGCTGCCACAGGCAAGGGAAGACACGCGCGCGAGGGGACACACTGATCTGAAGTTCCATCTGCGGCTGTTCGATTGACAACGCTAGGCTGCGTGTCTTCGGCTCCGACTCAGCAGTTGTAGTGCAGCAAACAAAGCTTGCAAAGAAAGATCTTCATCCTGAGAGCATATTGATCAGTGGAAGGTTTGGCTGCGATCTAGATACAAAAAACATCATAACACCTACAGTAGGCTAAACTCAACGACTAAGGGGTTTGTCCTGCATGACGCTGCATGACAGGAAGTCCGAGGAACACGAACCTGCTCACTGAATTGAATCGTTTCTGGTTGCAAATGCATCAGTACCTAAGTAACACTACTAACACACCGTCGTGTATATATATATATATACATATAGAATCATATAGATAGATAAATTACCATGTGTATCCATGTGTATATAAAAACATATACACACATGACAAACACACACACACACACACACTCACACACAAAATCATGAGTGATGAAAGTTAGCGAAATAGAAGGAAGCAATCTGCAGGACACCCCACAACCCATAAAAGCCTTTGACAACAAGATTGCAACCAAACGGCGGAGCCAATGGTGGCCACTGCAAACTGCATACTCCTTGTACGCTCTACAGAAGGTAGGAGGGGAAGGTAGTTTTGAGCTTCGAATCCGTCTCTTGGATGCTCTTGATACATCTTGATACTTCATCTGCATGCTCCCAGGAGTTGGAACTTCAGCTTTCACGCGTTTCAACCATCGCTGTCAGGAACGAACACCGGCTGAACCGATGAGGAATCACCCCCAGTCTTTGCATCGCCCCAAGTCACAACTGTTCCATCTTTTTTTACCGCTGCGAAGGAGCCATAGGTTCCGCAAATCGATGCAACCTGGGATTCGGTGGAGGAAGTTGCAGTCAAAATGATATAAAGAAAGACCCATCTGAGCAGCGGATACCTAGGAAAGGAGCGCTCAGCAAGTGCCTTCACGTCACCTTGCATATCATCACCTCAAGCCAAGTCAAGCCACTTCTCGTTTGAACTTGTTGCAGTAAAGGCACACCCTGACTGAGAGCTGCATGAACGCTTGAAGATTCACCACCACAGGCCGGATCACCCCAGGTGACCACTGCTCCGCGATCCTGCGGAAAGTGGTAGGATTTGCTCTGGGCCTTTGAAGCTTCTTGCGTCAATTTTGCATTTGGAGTCCTACATCAATCTTTGATCCTTTGGTGGCAATTGAATGTAATTGATGTGTGCCACAAGAAGAGCAGTCGCTTGAACAAACATGCTTCATGGTGAAGAATCGTGATAAATTCTGAGCTTGCGATTGGAAATGTTATCATACAATAATACAAAAGAACTTTTCCATCTTTTTCATTCTTTTTCCCATCGCTAAATGAAATTAGGCTTTGGTCGGACGCTCTAGTCTAGGGTCCTTCACTGCAGCAAATGCTCGATACGTGCTGAACACTTGACGAACATCTGTGAGCTGAGTCAACACAGAGCTGGAATCCCCGCCAGCGTTCGGGTCGCCCCACGTGATTACCTCAAGGTCAAAGCGCACGCGACACCCCACCTTTTCAGATCCATGGCGGGACTCTAATCTCCAATCCAACTTCTTGTGGAGTGTTGCACCCGCCCTCTCAATAAATTGGAATAGCCAGATTCAACTAATTCAACCTCACAATCCTCGCTTCTTCAGGAATCTTTTCTATCTCTTGACTACCAAGTTTGTCTCCCATCTATTCCTATCTGCCGATGATCGGCTTTCGTTAATCCAAAATACCCAAATACTTGTATGGAAACGAACAAAGCGTGTAAGCCACGCCAGCCCAACATACGATACAGAACTATGCAAAGCACCGTATTTCAGAGAGGCAGTCAGAACTGAGGCCATCTTACGCCAGAATTCTGCAATGAGGCATGGCAGAAAACTAGAGGGGCTCTTCTTTCGTCCCTCACCTGAAAGCGTGGACGTCATGGACTTACCACCTCTATCTGCAAAGAAGGCGCCCTGCCATCTCTCCGAACTGCAGCAAAAGCGTAGCCGTTTCCGCAAAGCTGCGTCACATTCTGCAAGTCAAGATCCAAACTGAGGGCGGAAGTGTGCTTGCTAAAGGGATGACATGTGATTCCGAATTCTGGCGTAGCAGTCCCATGCAGTTCCTATGCGCTTGGATTTGAGCGCAACACAATGAAACCAGAATAATGATACACAAAGCAGCTGTTTTACTTGCCAAAGTTTTCTAGCTCTTCAGCAATGGCACTAAACGATATTTGACAAAACATTGCAATCGAAAGGCCCAAAGGAATTCCCTCCAAGCTCTTCATCACCCCATGTCCTTGGTCCACTCGAGCAAAGTACATGGGAAGAAAGTCGATTCTGTTTGCAGCTTGCCTTTATTTGCTTTCGCTTCTGCATTTCACGTTCTACTGTAAGTCTGCATAGAATCGCATTGTCAAAGAATAGGGCCAATTGTGGCATCTTCAGTCATCCCAAATGTATCCAAATGTAGTGCCGAGTGTGTTTGGATTGATCTGCGGCACCATAGAGCATTTTGTGATTTCCTGCAAGCCTTGAAAGCTCCTCATATTATCCTTTGCCTTTATGGTGGAGTTGAGAATGGTGTCGTCAGTCAGAGGAGTCACGAGGTGGTTGTGCTCTTCTAGTGCGACATTCGTTCAAAAAAGGAGGATTCGAAGTTCGATCTGCTCTCGACTTCAGTTGTGCGCAGGGCAAGTCAATACTGTACCTGTCCTTGTGAAGCAAATTACATGAGACTGAGAGTGCTCCAAAAGCTGCTGAATGGTGAACAAGGATGTATAAGGCATATTCACCCCGCTTCGCGTGGGGTATCCGCCCACACCGCAGCATGTTTTTGGTTCGAATCTCTGGGTGCGACCGTGCTTGGTGCGGTGCGGGGGCAGACGCATGACGATTCAAAAAAACAGCAAAAACCCTTTGTTTTACCATGGTTTTTAAGTTTTTCAAGTACTGGCCGGAACTTGCCCCATATCTTGCGAAAAT
>BGPT01000286.1:220825-261590 GCA_003297045.1 Symbiodinium sp. clade C Y103
GCAAGCTTATTATAGCGGGACTATAATTTTGGAGATTCTATCGGCTGTTGCACCCTGTAGGCACGCCCTACACCGCCGAACGGTGTGGGCGGATTTCAAAGCCCCGTGGAATTGTATTGAAGAAAAAATGCCACATGCCTGCTTCTTGCCTTGCGTTTGTATCCATGTAGATGCGCATGTGTGCATACACTTACACAGACATAGACAAGCACACACACAAATGTACAAATGCTGGTCAGCAGATCCGAGAGCTGTTTCACGCAGGAAATGAGCTGGCTCGTTTCATGTACTTCGGATGGAAGAACGGTGCAGGGCTGTGTTTGTGGAGTGTACAATCCAGATTACCATTTCAAATGGGAAAATGATGATCCATTCGATTTTGGAGGATTTCCCAACATGATCAGACCAACCCAGGGACCCAGTTATCAGTTTGAGTTTCACCTTACAGCTGCGGCTCAGGACTTCACCTGGCATAGCAGTGACGATTGCGGAGCCGGAGTCTCAGAGAGCCTGAGCCACGCGGTTGTCGGAGCGAATCGCCTCGTTGGTGCTTCGTTGAGGCAAGCAGCATCATTGCGATGCACTTTCTCAGTGCTGGTCATAGCTGGTCAGGCAATTTCAATGACACTTGAATCTAATACACGCACACACACGCACATAGTATACATATACACACACACATAGTATCACACATATATATATATATATGATATATATACATATTAACATGTAATATCTATACTTTCCAAACTTTGGTGAAGCACTGTGATTTATATCAGTGAGATTTGGCACTCCAACAGATTGTAGCTAGTGCAGCTAGTGTTCATTGCGATAGAGCTGTGGTGTTCTCGGGGGCAGTTTATCTGATTTTCTGCCAGGTGAATGTGTGGGGAAACTTAGACTTCCTCAAAGTTTTCATTTTTGTGCCTCATTGGTCTCCTTCAATGTTCTATGCAGACTTCAGCAGTGCATTGGGAGGGGTTGCGAAGACTTTGTTTTGGCAGCACCGCCGATGGTGTTGGGAGCTTGTGAGGTTACTTATTCTGAAGGGATACTGGTGGCAAACCGGCCAGGGACTTAGACAACGGAATGTGGAGGAAAGGTCGTGCTTCTCCTGGCGGCGCACTGTTGTTTGACCTTGGCTTTTCGTTCTGTGCTTAGATCGATGAAGATACTCAACCTAGCACAAGTTCAATTTCCTGAGTGTGGGTTGGGAGCCTTAAACTTTTGGTGACAAGTTCGTGCACAGTCACAGAACAGTCCTTTAAAGTTAAATTGCATTGTCAGGAACGGAGTGACATGCTTAAATGAGAGGGCATCAACAATCGCAGCCTGCGTCCTAATTAGCATGCACTAAAGCAAGAAAGAGAAAATGCATGAAAATGCTACGCGCACGTTTCAGAACCTTGTTCAGTGTTCCAGTGTTCCAAGGTAGGAGCAGCAATGCCAACAGCCATCACTTTCTGGCTTGTGTCCCTCGCTGCTTGCTGGCTTTGAGCGACACATCGTGACTGGTGGATGGCTAAGCATCAATTGATGCAAGTTGAGGTGACATGAGGTGACCATCTTAGGAATGTGAACAGGGTAGGCTTTGAGGCTTTGGACCCCATGTTGCGCTGCCCCACAGCATCTTGCACCTCAAAGAAGCTGAATCAAGGAGACCGTGTGTCTCAGGAGAGCTGTTCCCGTGACGTTTGGGCCAGGTGACGTTTGGGCCAGAAAGACATGACAGGTTTACTACTCATTCAGTTCCATCTAGACGCTAGGATGGGATCCTTTTGTTACGATGGGACGATTGGACACTCCAACAGAAGGAGGACAGACATGACTTAAACTCTGGTCCTTTGCCGCGGGAGAGAAGCCCAGCCGGCTTGGTTCTAATCGAAGTGAGCTGATAAACCTTTACAACGCACAGCAAAGCTGCCTGCATGGTGTTCGTTTCGTGACAGGACAAAAAGTCGCTGGTTGCAGATCATATGATTCCTGCGAGTTAGTTGCCTGTATGGTCTTGCTGTGTTTGTTAAACGATACAGCTTCGCATTTAATATGACTGTTTGATATATTGCTAGTATCTCTGCCGGAATGCATGACCTAATATGCTGCACATTGTGCCAATGGAGGTTCTTGTGTAATGGGGAGTGGGCATAAAAGTTGACTTAGCGGACTATGTGATGCGCGCATGGGTTTGGCTCTGCCAGCTGCTTTCTTGAGTGATGAGACCTGACAGTCACAGTCTCCAATGACAACCTGTGCACAAGGACAGTCATGCAGGCCTCGGACTCATCACCTTGCCCCAAAACCAAGAAATGGAAACTTTAGAGTCAACTGAGTCAACTGAGTCAACTGCTTAAACTGCTTCATTTGTTTAAAGTCTATGCTTTCCTCTTCCATGTCATGCTTTGATGGAATCGGATGATGTTTCTGGCTCAGATCAAGAGGCAGCCATGCTTCGTAGCAAGTTTGTTCAGATTTCTTGGAATCAACAAACGTTTCGTAACGTTTCTCTTGTTTTGTTGATCTTTCCTTTTCGCCAAGGTATATGATGTCCTTCCTCTTTCAGGCTGGTGCAGTGTCGATCCGTAGTGCTTTCAACGCTTCGGTTAGATGCTCAAGAGTGTGGTCCAGGTAGCATGCGTGGCCGCAGTTCTATGCCTTTTGTTCGTCTCACCGGCATGGGATTGTTGAAACAGATGGAGAGTTCTGACAGACTGCAACGGATTGAAACGGATTGAAACGGATTGAAATCATGAATTTGACGCAGGTTCTGTTGGTTGCATGGTATCGATCCAGCTTGCCAGCCTCTGCTGGAGCCCCGATCCCTTCGATCCAGTTCAGGAATTATCCAGCCTTTTAGTATATATGAATATATGTCTATATATATATATAGGGATTATAGGGTGCTTGTAGCATCTTGTACCCAGAGTTTCCTAGCTAGTTACCAACCGACCCTGGATCTAGTCTGTTTGTTCAACTGCAGCAGTCTCAGGCGCAGCCCCATGTTGCAGTGATTGTTCTGGGGGACATTGGTCGGAGTCCACGAATGCAGTGGAGTTCCCAGCTGCATTCAGACTGCAGATTTCAGGGCAATCAGTTGTGGCATGTTGATCATGTTGTGGCTCTGAAGGTATCATGCAACTTCTCTGGCAAAGCATGGCTAGGCACTTGGTTGGGCATTTTGCAATCTCACCGGACTTGGTGGTACTTTATGATGTTTTCCACATCTTTCCGCCTTTTCCCTCCAATGGAAGTTCGCAAAAGTCTGAGGTTGTGAAGTCTCACTGATCGGCTATGCGGGTGTTTGAGACCAAGCCTTTTTGACTTGTGACAGTTTGGTCGCGTTTCGCTATGGCGTTCCGAACCTGAAAGGCACAACCAACTTCCGCGGAACTGGCCTGTGGGCAATATTTGCCATTTGGGTGATTTCGCTCACATCTTTTTTGGGCGCTGCTTTTGCTCCAGATTTTGATTTCGCACTATTGGTGCTTTGATTTCCCACTATAGTTTTTTCTTTTTTTAAAGTTTGCTCAGTTGAAACATCAATAAACTTCACATTCCTTCCAAAAAATGGTGCTCCGCAGCCAGGATGTGTTGAACAACCCCCGCATCCATATCCGTCATATCGTGCCTATGGATCCTCCGCCTTCACTGCCCTTCACGATCAGAGCTGCCTTGAAGGAGTGGATTTTTAGCCTCCATGAGGGAATTTTAATGCTATGTTTCTGGATTTAGTGACATCTTTAGAATTGATAAAATCCATTTAGCTGGCATATTTTGCGGAATTTAATTGTAGTTTCATGTGCGCAGATGCAAGAGGGAGGGGTGGAAGGCAAGAAGAGAGTAAGGCACTGGACCATACAAGCTGGCAGGTCTTGTCTCTATTCTTAGGGCTGCTGAGACTGCTTTTGTCTTGCACTTGGCCGGTCATCGAATCGTCGTTTAGTATGCCCTGCATTATCATGGTATTTTGCCCGGAAAAGGATTGCAAGGGATTCTTGAATGGTCCACAGATGACGTCTTCGCATCTTCCGTTCAGGTCAGGTCCACGGTTCGATGTCCTGCTTGTGCAAAATCCGCTGACGCCTCAGTGCAGTTTGTGAATATAGGGTAGCCCAAAATCCAATGGTTTATTATCAATTTTCCCTAATGGCCATTTGGAGGACCCCCATTCTCAGCCACAACCATATCTTGTCTGATGAGTGCTTGACAACATGAGGCCAGCGGTGCCAACTCTGGTGATAGCTCGTCTCATCGCGACATTGCAGGCAGCTTGATCAATTGCATCAAGGTCGCGAGCTTTTGGGAGCAGAGGTTTATGTTTGCCACTGTGGGAGTTGGGCTTCAGGCGGCTTCATTGATCATTGACTTCCACAACTTTGGCTATTCTCTTCTGGCTCTGAAGACTCATTTGCATGTTTGAAGCGGCTGATTCCCAGCATTCTTGCACGCCATTTCAGTGTCGGGCACAATGTAGGACATGTGTATCGGTGCCAGGCTGGGCGAGACCCATTTGTTGGTGCAAGATTTGGGCTCAGCGAAGAATCTGACGACAAAGCACCTGACAGTAAAGCAGGACGCCACAACGCTGTGCACAGTCTCTGCTGAGGCTCACTTGCTCTACGAAAGAGTTTTTGGGCGCATGGCGGATGATGCCTTTTGCGTTACTGTGCAGCCGGGACCTGAAGATTCTGAAGATTTGGTGCCCAATTCTGTGTGGAACTTATTTGTGTCAGGATGCAATCTCGTTTGGCAGACCGCTGGCACGCCGCAGTCCAAGACGAAAGCCAATGTCCAATTGCATTATATAAAACTATGCCTAGGGGTGCCTGAGCTATAATTCAGATAAGGTTCGTGCAACACCTTTGCATGATCGTCCTGCGGCAATGTTCAGGCTTGAGGGTTGACACCGTGACAGATTGCAGTCGCTTGCGATGAAGCAGACTCACACGCTACCAGGCCAACAGCACTGCAGGAACAGCATGTCCTTTTCCAAAAACTGTGGAAAGAAGGCCTTTTGGATGCGTCGGGGCCTTAGTTCCAGACCGCAGCACTAAATGTCTCACCGTGACACCTATTTTGTTTGTGGCACGTTGCTACTCTTAGCCGAATTGTTTTAAGGTTATCCGAGTGGTGGCCCAAAGATGAGTGTTCGAGCCTCTTTCGCAGGAAGAGTACCCTTTGCACCCTGCAAATCCTTATCCTCAGCTCTGAGTAGTGCAGGTGAAACTCTTTTCACGCAGCTTCTTCAAGGAGAAACTAGCTGGAGCCCTGGTGATTGCTGCGGTTTGGTGTGCCAGATGTATCCACCTCTCAAAGGCCGGATTTCGTTTGCACCAGCCACCAGCACCCGATTGGCCTTTCTGGCACTTTTTTGTTGGTGCCTGTTCCTCTTTGCTTTCCAAGGTCGGTCATCATGCCGGCCGCACCTCATCATCAGTCGCAACCTTGGCATCTAAGGCCGCTGAGACCTTTTTCAGAAAGCCCTGCATAAGGCTCAACGTCTTGGACTCCGGATGAGGATTTTGGTCAATTGCTGGAAGTCCCCACCTCGATGCGGTTGGTGCCATGATTTCAGCCAAGTTTGAAACAGACTGGAATAGCATATTCACTCAATTGACCAAGGCCTTGCCGGCATTCAACCGCGACCTGGCCAAAGCCAACCTGGCTATACTTACTACCAGTTCCTAACTTTTTTTGGGGTCTGGCATGTGAAACTCTGTTGCCGAAGGCTGCCAAGCGTGCAGTGGTGGTTGTGACCGGCAAGGGCGAACTGCGGCAACAGTTTGAGGCGATTCATTGCATCCTTGGTGCAGATTTGTACAAAAAGTCTGGCTTGCTGATTGGCAGCCGTGATTCCCAGCAACGTAACTGCTAGGAACGTTATGCAGCGATGTTGCCAGATCCTTGGGAATAGAATAACAAAAGGACGTGCTCATGGTATGCAGAGCATGCCATGCAATTGAAATCCTGAGGCATCAGCTTGACGCAGTTCGAGTGTTGACCCTGTGGTTTGAAACTTGGCACTTCTTTCCAGTGTCGCTTGTCCAGCGCTGGCACTTGCATAAATTCCGAGGCTAAGTTTTGCAGACTATGCTTTGCTGCTGGGCAGTGCTGACCTGGGTTTGAGTGCTGGGCTTGGTGCACAGCCTTCTGGGCTGGAGAGATGATATGCTGGGGATGGGATGCTCTTCTGGCCCACTTTGAGGTCTTCACACTTCTTCATCCGGAGATGATCTTCCAATGAAGGCCTGCCGACACTCAGCATCTTCAAAAAACAGTCGAAACAGGCACACAAGAGACCTAAGGTGGTAGACATGTTTGGAGCTGGCCTTCCGGTTTGTGCACGATCCTTTACGGCACTGCCGGAGCAAATGCCTCAGTGACATTTCACAGAGCGGTTCTCGACGATTCTGCGTTGCATGTTGCGAGGTTGGTTCAACATGGGGAGAACGGCTTCGCCTTCACCAGCTCAGAGGAGCTATCCCGGAGTTTGTCTCACGCCCTTGGAGTTTGGGCCTCAGAGCCTCAGAGCCTCGGAGCTTGTTTTTCGATTGCAGAAGAGAAAGGTGTTGCTGGGAGATGGTGAGCCTTGCCACAGGTTGCGACTTACAATTTGCCACAGCTCAAGTCCACCGCCGGCGAGTCACAGCCTCAGTGGGTACATGTGGGTAGAGAATGGAATCACTTTGACATGGAATCAGTTTAGTTTTTAGGCCAGTTCAGGCATGTTCACAATTTTTTTTTCTCCTCAATGGGTGACCTATGGTGCAGACCCAAACAAGCTTTGGGATTGCTAGGCTTGAGTGTCACCATTTTGGACCCCACTATCATTTGCAGCTTCCATTTGCCCCTTGTGCATTCAAAGGGGCCAGTCCTCGGCCGCAAAGGCGGAAACTCAATGGCTGGGATGAAAACTGGGCCCGGCCCTCGTGCAGACTAGGTCGACTAAGTCAAACATCGTCAGAGATATTGGGAGATACAACGGAGATATAAGGAGGGTTGGGAGTGCCGCCGTTCTGGAATCTGGGCGTCAGGACAAGATTGCTTGGCCGCTGATTCAATCACATCTTCACCCCTCGCGGAGGCACACCAGATGGCTTTCAACAGCCTCTGTTGGAAGATTTTAGCAACCCAGCAGCAACTCCTGCCTTTCAGGAAGGACCAATGACTTTATCTCCTATCTTCTGTAGCCGTGAGGATGTGATTGCTCGAGCAGGAAAAAGCTCAAGAGAGCGCAGGAACATGCAACTGCCACTTTAGTCTTCATGGTCCAATTTGCTTGAGTTTCATCTGCATGATGAGGAGGCTTTGCATTCACCTGGCTATTTTTTTCGTTACCTGAAATGTTTTGGCTCCAGAGTTCAGTACGTGTAGCTCCTTGAGCAGCTCCACATCGTGGGTTGCACTGGACCCATGGTCGTCCTAGGGAAAGGTGCAGACCAAATGTGTGTCATCAGAGAATCGCAGCAATCACAGGTAGCAAGGTTTAGACACGGTCATCACATGTCCTGGAGGCCTAGATGCTTCAAGATCAGGAGACAAGCAGCACACAATCTTGGAGACGATCGAGTTGAGCGATGATCCTTGGGAGAAAGCGTGGTCTCAATGCACAGTGCCATATTCTTCTCGCCCCATCCTGCCTCAACTATATAACTGCAAGGAAAGCGACGATGAGTTCAACTACGAGGTCACAGCAATGCCAATTTGGATCTTTTAGATCTTTTAGATACTTTTAGTCTATCCATTTGCATCCATTGGCGGCATTTGCGGAAAGTTTGCACTGTTTTCATGTAACACAGGATCTTTTCCACCAGTTTCCTATGCTGACGCTTTGGATGACGGAGCTGGAAAGAGAGCATGTATTGGCAGGAGCTGCCAGAAGATCCAGAACTTTTGGAACAAGATGATGAGGAGGCTCTGGTCATGAAAAACTGGTCATACTATGTCATATGATTTCCGATCTCATTTTCCCTTCCTTTTCTGGTAGTTGTTGGAGGGTTCTCAGATAGTCTGACCCTGCCCATCTCAGGAGCAGCTGGATGACATCAACCGGCTATTGGCAGAGACAAAGACAGCCGCAGATACTCAGGAGCTCTGGGCTGTCGGCAGTGTCCAGTGCACATTGCAAGGGATTGACATGTATATGTTATGTATATATATATATATATATCTGTCTATCTATCTACCTATCTATCTGTCTGTCTGTCTGTCTATCTATCTATCTATCTATCTATATATGCATGCATAGTGATTACATTTGAATCTTTTGTCCCGCGTGTGAATAAACAGATGAATTACACCTCCATAGATCAATACATAAAAGCAAAAACATAGGACTAGCGTAAATGATTGGGGAGAAGGAGCCCAAATCCTTTTGCGATCTCCCTTTTCGACTGTGAGTTGATGTTGCCAGGAGACCACAGAGGAGACTGGACTCGCCAAGGCACCCGTGGCGCCGTCCAAGTTTCAAACTTGGTGTTTGAAAGCTGCAGGTGCAACAGCGTCCTCAAGTGATTGACGATTTCTTCAGAAACTTCCTGCTGAAGTGCCTTGACTAATCCTTCAATGATTCTCAGCTGAGGCTGCTAACAGCACAACATGCTTGGCAGGTACGGCATGAAGCGCTCCTTGGATGTCTTCCAGGCGGAATGGTACGAGATGCAGCAGAGTGGCAAGTTCAAGGTGGGGGAATTGGCAGGAAATTCAACACGAACATCGACGAACATCTGTTTCATATGAGGTTTGACTGTTGAGACATGGGTGCCTGCATTCTGCCTGCATTCTGCCTGCATTCAGTTCGCACATCTTGGATTGGACAGGACTCTGAGCTGACCGTCGTCCCAGATGTCTACACTCGCAACCATGGCTTCCAACAGGAGGCACCTCCAGTGTCAAAAAGCGTCACCACACTCAGCTGCACTACTGACTTCTAGCCAGACATGCCATTCCACATGCCATTCCACATGCCATTCCACATGCCATTCCACATGCCATTCCACATGCCATTCCACATGCCATTCCACATGCCTGCACAAAGCTCAATCAGAATGGGACGTGTTTTCACATGTGCGTAAAATGTTTGTCAAGTGTTTGACTAACTTAAAACAAGAAGGCGATGGCTAACTATTTCCAGGCTGAAGAATGCCTGTCGCTCATTGCTTTGCTCAGCACATGTGCAGGTCTTACTGCTACGGGAAGAGCTCGAGAAAGCCCGCATGGTAGCAGCCAAGGCACAGATCCCAAAGTCTGATGCAGCATCGCTGTGTCCTGGGTCTGAAAAAGGGAGATACCTGTTGCCATCGGTGACCAACATAGGGAAAATGATGAGAAAATGATGATGAACTATGATGAACTGTCCATATTTGGGGATAGCCCATTTTAGGACAAACCGTGACGGTGCCTTTTTTGATGTGTCAGCATCCAGGCGAAGGAGTCCTGGGACAAGTTCCGCAAGGAGCGGGACTACCATCGGATGCATCATCGACGTGTCAGATGCTCAGTCGATGCTCAAATCTGCTGAGGTTCCATGGTTTCCATGGTGAGATGATCAAACTTAGTCTTCTCTAAGGTTGTTCAGGAGAAGAACAAGTTGATTGTTGTGGCCTGGCAGGAAGTACTAGTCACTAGTCCATTTTGATTCAAGAGCGTTGCAGAACCTTTTTTTGGCCAGAACTATAAGGGACTCTTGGAATCTTGGCTTCAGATGAGCTAAAGCAGCTAAGGACTTGAAGCGCTTGAAAAAGCACTACGAGCAATACGAGCCAACCCTTACAGAATTGCGGCACAAGTATGAGGTTGCCATGAAGGCCCCTGCCTTGCCCTGCCTTGCCCCGACCCAGAGAGATTCTGTGGACTTAGCCCACCTGGACAGGAGAAAATGCTGATGCGTCTTGAACGTGATCGCTACGCAGCCAAGGTCGGGTGGCCATTTGATGTATACATACACATATTCAGCCACCAATTTCTTTTAACTTGTTCTCGTTTCCTTCTGCAGTCTTGACATTTACCCATGCTGATACTCATATTCCTGAAAGCCCCTGTTGGGATGCTGCCAATGGCTTTTCTGCAGAGATGTAACTGGCAGGCGGAATCCTTGCAGAAACAGCTTTCACAGGCACACCGGCACACCTGCAAATTCCTGCTGCGGGATCTACATTGCGATTTTAACATTCAAACACAAGGCGTTTGATTATCACTTGAATCATGTGCCCTCCTTTGGTCACAATTCCATACAATTCCTGAATTCAAAACCGTTCCACTGCCTATGAGCAACGCAAGGTGGAAGCCAAGGAAGAGAACACCAACAGCAAGGAACGGTGCTGGTTGTTCTGACCCATGCAATTCACAGCGGTGGACTTGCAGTGTGACGACTCAGATGATCTTCAGGACTTGACGGAAAGCGAGGAGCTTCTTCGCAAGAAGAAGACGCTGCGGGAAGCTCCTTGGCCAAGTGAAGACAGGACACCCAAAGCATTCTGCGAACAAAGCATTGCACCATCCTTTTTCTTGCCACACGCTTGTTGCTCCCTTGGACAGGACCAACCCATACACCAACTCCAACTTTGAAGCCGTGCGGGTGGCCGAGTTTGCCAGGACGCTTGAGGGTGCACCCACAGTTCACCCAATGTACCAGGATGATCAATGAATATATCAGTGATGCATTTGTCCGTTGATCCATAGGACTCAAGTCTTCAAAGGGCACATGGGGGCCAAAGACTCAGATACAGAGAGATGCTCAGATAAGGACCAGAAGAGCCTGAGTTTGTTGAGTTTGTGATGCCCACTGATGGCTGCAGGCCGTTTCGCGTGTGGCGTTCCATCCAAAAATTCCGGTGGTGGCTACAGCATGCGATGACCACACCTGGAAGATGTGGTCTATGCCAGAAGGCGCTGATGTTTCAATCACATTTTTCTACATCTGCAGTTGTGCCTGTCACTTGTCAAAGTGCTAGCAGTGCTCAACAGGTCAGCTGGTACTAAGTGGTGAAGGTCACAGGCGCGCACAACTTCACGTGTTTGTGGAGCAATTTTCCCAAAAAGTCGAGCGAAGTAGCTGACACCTTTGCTTCCCTAGACGATGACATGGGCAGCGCTTCTGACAGGGATTGGGTAAGCGGCATCTCTTTCCATCCACGAGGATCCCTAGTCTGGGACTAAATCGACATTTCAGCGCAGAAGCCTGTCTACTGCTCAAAGTGTCTCCTGTTTGTCAAGACCATTTTGGATAGATGCATTTGTCGACGCATTTGTCGACGGATTTGTCAATATTGATGCGTTTGTTTTGCAACCATAGCCAGCTTTCAGGTTGCCACTTCTTCCGGTGACGCGACTATCAAGATCTGGGATGTAGCAAAAGAGAAGTGCAAGCACACGCTCACTGACCACACGCAGCTGGAAACTCAGACTGGTGTCAAGAAACATCAACATCAGCTGAGATTCCCTCGGACATCATGACATCATCCAGGCCGGTGTGGGCTTGTTCTTTCCATGATCTTGGAGACTTTGTAGTGTCCTGCTCGATGGCTGGGCCCTTAGTGCTGCCTTCCATCAGCTGACCGGCCTTGATCCTGTGCCGTTTGAGGATCAGACCGTCAAAGCCTTTGACATGACCAGTATGAGATGCCGCCAGACGTTCCGTGGCCACGTGGACTCGGTGAATTTCGTGACCTTTCAGCCTTTCTCCAACAATGTCCTCACAGCGTCCGGTGACAAGACCATTTCTCTTTGGGATTTGCGCACCGGACTTTGTGTCCAAACCTTCTATGGACATGCGAACGCCTGCAATCATGCGATGTTCAATTTGAAAGGTGACACCGTAGCCTCCTGCGATGCTGACGGCATTGTCAAGCTATGGGATGTGAGGGTTGTGTCAGAATTCCTGCAGATCGACACTGGTCGGCATCCAGCCAATGCAGCCAACTTTGATCGTAGTGGAAAGGTTTTGGCCATTGCGTAGCTCAGCTCAAACGATGCGTTGTGTGACAGTTGGCGAAGATGGCAGAAATGTGTTTGCTTCATGGCTTGTGCCCTTCCATGCTTCAATGTTTTTCCTTTTTCATTTGCATAAGGTCCGGTGATGCGTCTATCAAGACATTCAACATCGAAGACAAGGTATTTGTGGCAAATTTGGAAGGGCATGATGATTCAGTTCAGGCTGGTTGCGCGGCTGCACATGGGCTGGGGCGTTGGGGTAGCGTTTGCAGAAATGTTTCGCTGAAGGATGTAGTTTTCGAGCCCGTTTCCAACAAGTTCCTCATCAGTGCGTCTTCTGATGCAACATTCTCGCTATGGCAATAGCCATGCATGACTGAGTTTCACGCCTCCGTTTCACGAAAGAATATGTGCAGCCTTCCGAATCTGAAGGAAACCATTATCCTACAGTCCTAAAGCAAATAGCTTGAATTGCTAAGTTCTGTCAAGTCTGGAAACCTACCCCTCTTTGGTTGGAAGCCAAATACTGGCTGCAGAGACTGTGTCTCAAACGCAAGGCGCCCTTTTGCCAAGTAAAAGATGCAAGACTGCCTCATTCTGACAAGATGTTTGCATGCTGTTGCCAACGTCACCTACAAGTCCAAGTCAGTAACACTGCTGTCATGGTGTCATGGAAAGAGCTTGCGACTGAGCATGCATTGCGTGTAAGACATGTAGCGTTGCATGACTTTGCCTGCCATGCGGAACCTGGTATCTCGAACCAGTCTCTGAACTGCCAGCTCCGGCTCCAAAGTCTCTTAAGTGGCAGGGACGCGCGCGTCACGCAATTTAGTGCAAAAGCCGCCCACTTCGTGCGCGGCATCAGCACATCATGCAGAGGACTCGGAAGATGGAAGAGAGCTGAAGACGAAAGCATCAAGAGAAAACACTCTTTTGTTTATTGTTGTTTGGTTTGCTGTTTAGAATAATTTGGAATATCTGAATCTAGAGTGAGCAGGTTGCATTTTTTTTTGGCTGAGGGCCCTGTCCCTCCGTGTGTTTGGAAGTGCGGCAGCTGCCCTCCACTCAAGCTTCCCTGTATCATTGCTGACCTTCAGCATTTATTTCACATTGACATGATTTGCAGTTGTCATTTGACTGGGACTCGTCAGTCATGTTGTGTTACAAGTCCTTGATCAAACAACGATATTTCGGACATGCAGCATTTGATTCTAAGGTACTAGGGCAATTTAGCCCTAAAGGCCAAGATGAGGGGCCAAGCCCTCGGAATCGCCTCTGGTGTGGCTGCCATAGAATCATAAAGGCGTATTACGTATATATATATATATGATATATATATAATATGTGATATATATATATATAATATGTGATATATATATATGTATATCTATATGTTTGTGTGTGTATATGTATTTATATATTATACGTATGTATATATATATATATGTATATATCAACCCTTCAGACTTTGGTGTTTCTTCAGCTGAGGTCAAACGGTCACAGTGCATTTTTTGTTGACCTCCCTCTTGGTGCCATGTCGTCAGCACCCCAGACTTGTGTGAGCTGCGCAGCTGGGCAGCTGGGCAGCTGCAGGCCGAAGACACCCAAGACGCCCAAGACTCCGAAGACACCAACAAGTCCACAAACGCCCTCGGCTGCTGTGGAGGTGGCTTGGACACTGCAAGATGTATGGTAAACATGCAAGATTTAAATAGGCATCAAGAAATGCCTCAAATTTCAAACTGTTCTGCGCGTTTTGAAGTGGCTTAGGATGACTTCGCCATCAAGACTATCACGCAATCTGGGTCAACAGCTCAGCGCCATGCTATGAACTGATATTTCTTGGTGGAGTGAACTGAGTGAACGTTGAACGTGTGCACCCCAACACAACTGAGCTTCGCCTGTCCATTTCATCGTGAGGACATCACCCAAGGAAAAGGAAGCAGACGGGCGGTCCTACACGGCGGACAGGCGCCTTTCTGAAATCTTGTGACTCTGCACTTCCAGCTATGCAATAAATTAGAGTGCTTGCTTGAAATTCAGCACTTCTCTCATTCTGTCCACCTTCGACCAGTTACCATCCCCACTTGAGAGGCCGATGCTGCTGGGGCGAGCAAAGGCTCATTCAAAGCCAGCAGTCAAGGGCTCAACGATGCCCAACGATGCCCAACGATGCCCAACGANCACTTGAGAGGCCGATGCTGCTGGGGCGAGCAAAGGCTCATTCAAAGCCAGCAGTCAAGGGCTCAACGATGCCCAACGATGCCCAACGATGCCCAACGATGCTCAACGCCCGAATGTGCCTTTCCAGAATCTGTGCGCCAAGTCTTCGCCCACTTCGAGCCCGCCTCCGCACAGCACGTGTGGCAGCCGAGCTGGACACGTTATACAGTTATACAGACTTACATGTTGCTCATTTGATGCACGTTGTTGTACAATGTTTGACCTGCAAAAGTTAGAGTGTATCATACATGTCTCACATGTTGTATGCATGCAGTGGTGTGACATGGTGTACCTATGTGTTGTAGGGATGCACAGGTACAATAGCTGCTGAGATATCATGGTCAGATCATGGTCAGTATGGCGGTGGTCGGCGCTGGCGGTTGAACTTCTGCAAGTTGGCTGCCAGCTNGCACAGGTACAATAGCTGCTGAGATATCATGGTCAGATCATGGTCAGTATGGCGGTGGTCGGCGCTGGCGGTTGAACTTCTGCAAGTTGGCTGCCAGCTAAACTTGTAAGATTTGCAAGCAACTTGCGCTAGGCGACGAGTTTGCTTCGAGCAGGATGGCGACATGCTGGCTGTGATATCTCGTGAGGCAGGTGGCAGCCATGATGTCAAATAGACGTCCAGAAAGACATAGCCACGGTCAGGCGCATGCGGGCCGCCAAAGGCGTATCCGCGATAGGCCCAAGCCCAAGATGCCATGCGCTTCAGATGCTTCACCTTTGTCAGGGAGAGCACTTTTCCAGCTCTGATTTGAACTGGAAACCTGCGTTGGGGATTGGAACTTCCTGATCATGGGAGCACTTCAAGGGCATTTTTCAGGCAAATGCCGCTGTGACTTAGGTTTGGTGTCTTCCGCCTATGAACTGACTTGGCCGTGAAGCAGCCATGAATATCTTTTGGTTACTGTGACTGGACCAGCACCTTCCAATACTCTTATGGCTTCATGTCCATTGAACACATCCGATCATTGGCAATGTGTATGCAACTAGCCCAAGTGTTGAACTGATACTGTACGACATTCCAAGCTCGCGCTTCTCTGCTAAGTTCAGCGTGATCGCGTGAAGGCATTGCCGTCAAAGACGACGCGTCTCTGAATTTCAGTGAAGCATTTGGACCACTTGCCTGGAAGGACTGGAAGGGAAAGTCTAGCTAAAGTATACCAATCCTGAGAAAGACTACACCTATGACTACAGAGATCGTTGCTTGCAGCAAGTGTACGCAAGTGTCCCCTCTACACAGGAACCGCGCCAGTGTAGGACTGGGGTGTTTCTACTGCATGCTTAGAAGACAGGACTGGACCCTTCGGCACGTCATTCGTGCAGCTGCTCAATAGATTCGGTTTGATGGATGCTATATGGCTGTTGATTCATTGGCATACTTGGGAGCCGACAACTGAGCAGCTGCATTGAGTACATCGGTTGCCAGCAAGCTGCATTGCTGCAAGAGTTAGCATGTAGAGACGCTCAAAGCGCAATTGCTGGCAGTGAAGTGCCTTGAAGAGCCACCATAGGTGTCAAGATCAAACAAGATGATCAGTAATAAGGGTGCTATCTCACTCTATCTCTTTCTTTCTTTTCGATTGCATGGTCGTGGACGCTGGTTTTTAGCATGGACCGACCATTGCAGGGCACAAGGCCCACGCCAAGCTGGGGTGAAAAGGAGGTAATGTCCGATTAAAGGGGTGCCCCCAAGAGAGCTTGCTGTAAGAACAATCACCTTTTGAACAAAATCAGAGTTAACATTGCAGGTGCATGCAGGAGTGTGACCCAGATTGGCGTGCCATCCGCTTTGAGAGTGTAGCACCGTTCGATCGAAAATTTTAAGCCAAACTGCAAGGAAAAAGGATCATGAATGGTGCCTCACCTGTGCCACTTGATTTGTGTGTAAACATGTGCATCTTTTTTAACCCTCTTTGGGGGCCTTTGTTGCAAAAGGCTGGATGTGACGGATGTGATAAAGCCCTGCAGTGTGGCTGTTGCAACTGTTACATTTTGCTCCAGAGATGCATGACTGAACGTGGACAGCTTTCCCACAGAGTCCGGCCGCTTCAATGGTGAATGAGGCTTTCAAAGCCCATTGTGGTGTGTGCTCTCATCCTTGTACTCTATGGCGTGGTCCTCGTGGTAAAGTACAGCTTGGGCCTGGGGACAGCCTTTCCCACTGGCCCCAGAGTTTGCGAAGATTTAGGATATGAGCTCCCTGGAAGCCTTTTATCTGGTTTACGCCGGTCTTTCCGACAAGAAGAGCTTCGCACTGCACAGCAAAAAGCTGGACTTGGGATAGCCACTCGACAGCGGAACCCAATGGCAGTGTGGTTAGTGGGCCCGTCTGCAGCTGGCAAGTCTTTCATGGCAAAGGATGCCGCTTTGGATCTTGGCATTGCAGCCTTAGGCGACGGCAATGATGCAGTGTTGGTGGATGGCCACATGTTTCGAGTGGCTCATGGAGGCTACCAAGCTGTAGTCAAAGAGGGTTACAAACTACGCTGTGTTTGGCGTCAAGCTTATCCTTCTTTGAGGGAGCAGCTGCAGAGACAGAAGGAACGTCTTCTGCGGGAAGCTGCTCGCAGGAGACTGAATGTCATCATTCCGCACACCTGCTACGACCTTGCAGAATGTGTCTCCTGGTTGCATAGCTTGCATAGGCATGGCTACAAGAATCATGTTGTCATGGTTCTAGGAGATCGAAATGTAGTGGAACTGCGTGGCATCATGCGTGCGCGGTCCTCTGGAAAGCGGTACGCACCAGAGGAGTGGAATGTTGCTGTCAACAGTGGCTTCGAAATGATAGCATTGGCCACAGGCTATGCTGAACTGGTGTGGACAACGCCGAAGACGAGATGGATTGTGAGGCGTGGCAAGCCTTCTGACGTTCTGTCTCAGGCCAGCGAACACGGCTGGTACCTCTAGCAAGATGCCCGTGGAAACTGCACGGCTTGCAGAGCGTGGTAGGCAAATGCAACCTCCAGAGTTTCAAAACTTGACCCGACGGTTTGCATGCGGTGTCACCAAAATTGTTCAGTGTTTGCGGCCTTGCAGATGCTAGATCATTTCTCTGGGACCTAGATGATAATTGCTGTGCACCCAGATTGCAAACTCCGCAGCTTGTGGATTCTCACAATTGAACTTTTTTCAATGACTTGCAACGGGCACGCAAACACCAAACACACATCAGAGGTATTTGTATCAGAACTGGTATGGCTTGTGGCCAAGATCAGCTGTCAAGTTACTACCACAATGTAAGCAACCTTTCCGATTTCCACGTCTTTCCACGTCTTTCCACGTCTTTCCACGTCTTTCCACGTCAGATCGCAGCACTTTGCGTAAGGTTCATACCAACAATTTTGTGCTTTGTAGACTGGATTCCATGGGTTATCCCAGAAGCAGAAACCAGCAATGGGGCAATGAGCGCCATAGCTTGCAAGACTGAAGCTTGAGGCTTCAGATGATTTTTCAGCCAATTAGAATTGAACCAGACAAAATAGCAAGGGCACCAAGAACAGCATGAGAGCAGTTGCCCAAGTCCTGTTCTGAATCGCTTTCACGCCTTTCTCACTAAGGTATTCCCAGGGTTCATGGGATGGCTGGAACTGGAGCAGCTGGAGAGATAGCCGGAGCTCTGACTGGAACTGGCGAGATGCGGATGACAACTGGCGAGACTCCAGGGAAGGTCAGGCCAGCTCCCCATCCAGGCAAAAGGGGAAGGGAGGGAAGGGAGGCAAGGATCGATCAGAGAGGCAGAGCTCCAGAGAAAAGGGCCATGGAAAACAGACAGGGTACAATGCCTGGAACGACACAGCCGCAGATCCTGCAGATGAGCAGCCTGCACAAAGTGATGCAGCTGCAAAAAATCGAAGTAGCAAAGGCAAAGGTACAAAGAGCGCCTCTGCTGTTTCAGAGGAGCGTGAGGAAGCTGTGAAAGATGATCCTGCGGATGGACATCCAAGCCCCCCCAGCCCCCTTAGCCCAGAGAAGGATAAGTCTCCAAGTCAGCCTGATTTGCATGAATCAAAAGGGAAGGCTGCAGAGGATGAAGTCCATGTGGATGCAGATGACGATGAGTGGGATGAAGAGCTGGAGGATGTAGGTCAGGAAGAGGAGGAGGAAGAGGAGGCACAGGAGGAAGGCGAGGAAGAAGAACCTCGAGAAGAGGATGAGGAGGTGGACATTGATGGTCTCGAGGAAGAGGAAGCAGAGGCGGATGGCCATGAGGAGGAGCCAGATGATGCCGAGGAGGAGGAAGTTGATGAAGGCCAAGATGAGGAGGCAGATGACTACAACGCTGAGCATGAAGAGCATGTTGATGGTCATGAGGACGAGGAGGCCGAGGATGGTCATGAGGACGAGGAGGCAGAAGATGGTCATGAGGACGAGGAGGATGGGCAAGAGGATGAGCAAGAGGATGAGGCAGAGGATGGCGAGGCTCCAGAGGATGCTGAGCAGTTGGAGGACGAGTATGCTGAAAATGAAAGACCAGACGATGAGCACGATGAGCTAGAATATGAAGTGGATGAAGTAGCCCATGAAGTGGATGAGCACGGCGACGAGCAGGCAGAGGATGAAGATCCGGATGAGGGTCAGGACGAGGAAATTGAAGGTGACCAGGAGGAAGTTGATGATGTGTATGGCGAAGAGGCTCGTGCAGCTGTTGGTCAGACTGTTTCTTCTCACTTACTGGGCACCAGTCATAGGTAGTTTCTTTTAGTTGCGGAATACCGTGGCTGGGGTGGTTGGAGGCTATAGTTTCACTTCGATCTTGCAATGGTTGATAGCAATGATTCTGTGCAGTTCTTGCAGACCGCTGTTGCAACGTTGAGGGTCGTAGGTGCTTTGGTGTGTGTGTGTGTGCAGCCTTTATAGTGACCATCATAGGAAGAAGAGGAGGAATTGCAGGAAGAAGAGGAGGAGGAGGAAGAAGAGGAGGAGGCAGAAGAAGAGGAAGAGGCAGAAGAAGAGGACGAGGAGGAAGATGAAGAAGATGAAGATCTTGCTAGTCCGAAAGGCAAGGGAAAGATGAAAGGGAAGGGAAAAAGCAAAGGCAAGGGCGTGGGAAAATCCAAGTCCAGAGACGCAGATGATGTTGAAGATGAAAGTGAAGACGATGAGGACGAAGATGAGGAAGAGCCTTCTCCGAAAGGAAAGGCCAAAGGCAAAGCGAAAGACAAAGGTAAAGATAAAGGAAAGGAGAAGGGTAAATCCAAGAGTTGCTTGGCCTATCTTGGCCGTATTGACTGTCAATCCTCCAATTCAAAATTGCTTGAACATCCTGCATGAGAGACAGCCCCCTAGAGAATTGCATGAAGTTATCGCCTGAGGCAAGTATGACACGGATGATGACGAGGAGGATGAAGAGGAGGATGAAGAGGACGAAGAGTATCCCCAGGACTTCGGGTTTGAACGTCGCTCTGACCTTGAGGGCCATCGCCTTGTTTTCTTGGCAGCAAGAAACTATCATGCTTCACTTTGGCTGATTCCTCAGGACAAAGGTGCCAGAAAGGGGAAGGGATGCTCGCCTGCACTCAATCGATGAGCTGGTGGTTGGAAGCAGTTGAATTGAACATTCTGATCCCCTGTGGATGTCACAGTCGGTGTGCATGCAGGGCTTCGGTGCCCTAGACTCGCCACAGTTGGCGAAAAACAAGCTGGTTGGTGGTTCATTTTTTGTTCTTTTCCTAGCAGGGGGTCTCACTTTCTACGTATACAGTCGTACGAGATGCAATGTCTTTGTGCCAATATGGTATTACCAACGCCAAGTCAGAAGAAGGGGACCAGTCAGTGGATTCTCGGGTCATTGAGGCAAGGGCAAAAGCAAAGGAGGGAAGGATAAAGGCAAGACAAAGTGGTGAACCTTCGCCAATTTCTAGTTCCCTCGTGCGTTCGGCCAGAACGTTTCAAAGCCATTAGCTAGCGAAAAAAGGTGTAGCTTTGAATTTTGCTTCCTGCAATTCTTGATGATGCTTTCTGGACATCCTTCACCACTTCTTTTGCCAATTCGCTAAGCTGCAGACATGACTCTGGCCATGTAGCATGCTGCGGCCCTTTTTTGGCTCATGGCTGTCTCAAAGCCTGCTGTCTCATTCTGCAATTCGGTCGAGGCCAAGACACCATGAATTGTCTTGTCTTTCGTTGCTGCCATCCAGACTGGACTTCCACACATTTGCAGGCAATGCGAATACCCATGGCATGCAGCCGGACGAAAGACAAGCACCCGTGGCGCCTTGGAACATTTGTTCATCAGACCTATATCCTTCCTCGTCAGATCTCCCACAGAGCCATTTGCGTCGATTGATATCGATTGAATGTTTGTTTGAATGTGTTTCATTTTTCTGTGGCTGAAATCAGTTTAGGCTTCTGATGCTTCCCCGGCGGAGCCATCTACTGGCCGGAGCTGGTGCCCAAGACACCTGGCGGGTGCATGTGTCCCCGGCGTTGAGATGGTCACTGGGTCTCAGGATCCGAGAAGGAAATAGAGAACAGCACCCTGGCCATGCTCCAAGCATTTCGGACGGCCAAAAGCGTTCCTGGGAAGGACGGTGGACATTGCGGACCTTCAATTGCAAACAATGCAACAATTTTGGATGCTTTGACCACTTGTCTTCAACATTGGCTTGAACTTTTCTTTTGCCGCTGCTGTTAATCAAGCAATGTATTGCACACAAGCATGCAGGAGCTGCTTCGGCTCATCGACGAGCACTCTCTTGCATGTGAGGACGCTGGCCACTGAAGCCATCGGAAATCAACAGGGGAAGCCAGGAAAGCCATTAGCCCGAAGGAATATGCGCAGATGCTTCCTCAAGCTTGCAGCAGGACACCACTGTGCGAGCTTATGTAAGTTGATGGGTCGCAAAATCGGTGATCCCTACAAACCAGTCTAAGCTGTGCAGGGTCAGCAAGTTGACTGCCACGCTGCGGACAGACTTACGGGGATCAGGCTGGAGACTGTGGATGTTTGCACAGTTTAAGACAGTTTAAGAGTCGAAACTTGAAACGTGAATGTGTAGAGCCTAAGACTTGAAACACTAGTGCCAGGTGCATTTGGGTTTTAAATCAGTTTCATATGTTTCCATGCGTAGTCTTGGTCTAGTCCACATCAGGTTTCAGGGAGCAGGTCCCTGTGGACGCGGGAACGCTCGAACCTCGTATATCGAGCCAAGTCGATTGCAGTCCAATGCAGTCCATGTTTTGACATTTTGATTTGCGCACTTCAGTGACCCACTAGAGGTCTGGAGTTTTCAGGCAGGGCATGTTTCTGCTTCTCATACACCGTGGCCGGCAGTGCCAACTGAACAATCCGTGGTTATTTGCACCCGGCTTCGTCGCTGCAGTGATTTCCTCTCGTCCCTGGGCCTTCCAACCGACTCGGCGCAAGCATCAGCGCCGCAGGCAGTGGAGCAGCGTTTGGGGGTGCATTGTTCTATGGCGTGGTCGTTACACACTATCTACAAGCTTGTTAGGACATATGCAGAGGCAATCACAGGCACAGGTACGGTATGATATGATATGTGTATAAATGTAATGTGTGTATATGTATATGTATATATATATACACATACATTATACACATATAATCCCATACATTATACACATATAATTATACATAGATCTTTTCGTTTAAAAAGTTATTATATATCTATATAGTATATGCCCACACGCACATACCTTCCCCCCACCCCTCTCTATCTCTATTTCCTCTCTTGCAGCAGGTAGGTGTGTCTTTGGAACTTCAAAAGTGCAGGGCTGTCTTCTCTCCAGGTCTTCTCTCCGCTAATGGCCCCCGAGCCCGCGGACAATGCAGCAGCCCTTGGAGCAGTGCACCTCGGCCGTTGTCGGGATGACCACCCGCCAGTCACCAGTGTGTTGTCCGTTTTTTTTACGATTTGGCATCCGAGGGTCGACCATTTGGAGCAAGGACCTGCCAAAGCGTTGCAGGTTGGGCTTGAAGTCAAAAACTGCAGAGCAGTTGACCCATTCTGACTGTTTCGTTGCTCGTTGCTCCAAGTTTTGCGCTTACAGGCCGGCCGACAATTAGAAGCTGAGCTGAAGGCACGCGCTGTGCAGTTTGCCACTTGACCCCTGCTTTGCATTTTGTCATTTGGCGTTCTTCGCCTCCAGCTTTCGGAAAGATCCAAGATGCCCCCTTCTGCCTCCCATGCGTCACAGGAAATGCTGAATCTGTTGGCAAGGCTTCAGGCTGCTTGCACAGGGAGAGTGCTTGATGCCTTGTGCGCAGTTCTGGCCTGGCTAGGTCAAGCGTGAAACTTCTAGTCTGTTAATAGTATGCTTGTGTTGGTTGTTGGAAATGCAGCTGCCTTGACTTTGACAGGTTGTCCACAACTTGTGCCTTCAAAATCACTTTTGATGAGGCTCTCTGGCCAGAGCTTCGAACTTCAGTTGAAGATGCTTTTGCATTTCAGAAGCACCTCAGGACTGCAGCACTGAGCAGCACTGATAGTCGAGAAGTTGACCTCGCAGGTTGTTTTATATTCTTTTATGCACATGTTGCAGGACAAAGGATCTGGCTCAGGCGTTGAAGCAGGTCGATGGACAAGTAGCCATGTTTCCAGGGAACGTTTTTTTGAAATGAACGCCTCCTGATGCCTCCCGGGTCTGTCTGTGTTGTGTGAACGTTTGTGCGACGCATTTTGTGCACAGTATGTGACCAGCATAAGCTCGTGCAAAAGGTGCTGCAGTTCAGACGAAAGCTTGGTGCAGCTGCTCCAAGCATAGACGTGCTGCCTCCATCTCAGTGGAACCGTCTATGATCCAGTGGTATATCAGCTGTAAAGCCAGCTTCAGCTTGAGATGTTGAAAGTTGAGGTGCGACTTGTTGGAAGATGCAACTGAACAGGTGAGGCAAAGAGAAGAGGAGCATCCCTTGGCGTTTTGTAAAGATTCCATTTTTTGGGGCTAATCTTTATCCCACATCAGCAAGCAATGAGTTGTCAGGGGAGCTGATCAAAAGCCGGGAAACTGCTTTCGCTTGAGGAGCGACTTCGTTTCAAAGCCATGACTCGAGAAGTCTTGGATGGCCAGAGCAAGGCAATCCTGTTTTCGCTGCAAGGTGTTTTTTTAAGGATGTTTTTGTGACAATTTGCGGCATGAATCAAGATTGAGTCAAATGGAAGCATTGCTTCAACAAACATGTTGTTGCACGCTTTTGGTGATCCAGTTTGGCTTCAGCATGTTCAATCTATGAATCTATGGGACATTTGCAATTCTCAGCCAAGTTACAGACTTCACTTCCAGATGTCAGATCAGCAGATTTGAGACGCTGCACAGCTCTGCCAACAGTATTCCATAGTGCTTTTTCACCCATGGCCAAAGACATGCCATGCCTGCGATGCCTCTAAAGTGCTTCAGCGACTTGATATCTATTTGGGAAGGCCAAACTCGCCCACAGAACCCTACGAGCGCCAAAGAGCTTTCTATAGGCGAGTGCTTGCAGTGGTCCCACGGATGCCCTCGGCTGGCTAACCGTCAGGTGGCAGCTTCATTTCTCAGTGGACCAGGCCAGGCTCAGATCTCAACCTCTTTTGAGGCAAAAGCAAAGGCCTGGAAACCTCCAAAGCCAGAGGACCTTCCCAAAACCCCGCGATTGGAGCCCAAAGTCAGGATCCGATTACAATTTCAATCGCCAGAGATTTATGCCACTGATATTGGCGAAGAGAAGCCGGGCCTGGGCTTCATCTATGGCTGCCGCAGACCGGACAAGGAAGGGAAAGGTGAAAAGAGCCCACTTCATCCAGAAATCACTTTCAATGCAACGCCTCCGATCTTTGGTGGAATTCAAGAGGTCCATGTGCACTTGGAAGACCAAACTACAGGAATCGTCTACTGGGACGCAGATTACAAGCTTCCCCTGCTGGATCCGCTAGTGAATCTGGCAGGCAAAACGCGTCTCAAGAAATTCTCTCAACCTGAAAACTTGACAGATTCGTTCTACAAGCCATGTGTGGCCAAGGATGATATGAAGCCTCATTTCTTTGATCTCACCGTCCGCACGCTCGGCAAATACTGGGATGAAGACTTGCAAGAGTTTCGACCAAACACGGGCTTTGAGCGTGGGCGGACTCCAGTGGCTCATATCGGATTTGAAGTGCAAAGAATGCCTCAAATATTGAACGGAAAAGAAAAGATGGGCAATTGGAGGAAGCCAGGCGATTCGTATGCACGCGTCGGCATTGTCACACAAGATCCTGAACAACGATTGCTCCATGGTGAGGAGGATCCTTTCTACGACCCAGCTAAAGGAAAAACCTATCGTGGCTACTACGACTCAATTATTGAAAAGGGAGGCAGGGCAAGAGACACCTTTGGCTACTTGGTCAATTATGGTCCTACTCCACTGTTGACGGATCCACCTGGATGGGATTCCTTTGAAGCAGCAGTCAAAAAGAAGTGATCCCCACTCCCCACCATGATTCGTGCGCAACAATGCATCAGATGTAGCCGCTGCAAAAAAAATGACTGCGAAGCGTGCCAGATTCTGTGCGAGTATTTTAAGAATGTGGGTTTGTCTGAAATTTGATAGTTATCATCATTTTCCAAATCAACATGACTCAAAATGCCAATCTTGCGGGGTATACGGTATAAGGTCTATCCTAGCTTTCAGGTGCTCCAACATATCATACTGCTGATTCTATCTGCCTATCTATCCATCCATCTATCTATCTATCAATCCATCCATCCATCTATCTACCTATCTATACCTCTCTATACCTCTCCATACCTGTCTATACCTCTCTATACCTCTCTATACCTCTCTATACCTCTCTATACCTAGCTACCTAGCTACCTAGCTACCTAGCTACCTAGCTACCTAGCTACCTAGCTACCTAGCTACCTAGCTGTTTGTCTGTCTGTCTGTCTGCCTGTCTGTATATCTATCCTCTCTGTGGTGGCTTCTGTGTTTGTTGATTAAATCCCTGCTATCAGATAACATAGTAGATACAGCAACCATGATGAATCCACCTCTTTTTGTCGCGGCTTTGCACTTGTCTTGTTGCAGCGCCAGGCTCTTTCTGCCAGGGTGGCAGCTGTCCTTTGGCTGAAGCGTGGCGGTAGAGCAAGCGGTCTACACCTCAACGTGGCGAACTGCCAAAATCATGGTAGACACACTTGAATGATGGCAAGACTTGCAGCAAACCCCTACAATTTACGCGAAAAAATGGTTTACTCTAGAAATTCCCTCAAACCAATCCTTTGAATCATTGGCGACAGTGGCGGATCATTGTTTCTTGCGACTGCTCGATAAGGCATGGCCAGACCTGAACAGACAAGGCCAGTGAACTAGATCTTGTCTTAAAAAGGGATGCAGAAATTGGCATGTCAAGGTTTCGCTTTAAGCCGTAGGGTCACCTTTGAAGATGGATTGGAGATTACCAATGATCAACACTGATCAACATTATCAACTTTTCAAAGGGTCAGGGCAAAGTTTCAATTTGGTCCCCCTTCCACATCTTCCACCATTTTCACCACCGTGTTCACCACCGTGGCAAGGTTTGATATTGAACAAGCCTCAGAGGCCTTGGAGCGCAACTTGGAGGCCACTTGGCTCAGCTTGGCCCGTTACACTGGGGTGACAAGCTCTGGCGTCATGGCAGGCGGCCAAAGATATGGAAAACCGTTTGGTCAAAGGTGCTGGAACGGCCAAATACCTGGATTCATGAGCACAGGGAAGGAACTTGTGTTATGAAACATTGCTTTTTGTGAAACATTTGCTTTGTGTGACTGATGTGGATTCCATTCACTTCAGGTCATGAAGAGAGAAGCATGCCATCAAGTGGTACAGCGCACAGTGGCAAGGTCGGAAGCATCGAGCAGCATCGAGCAGGTTGCTCAAAGCCTCAGTGCCTGGAGCATCTGGAGCCCTGTTTTGAGCAGGTTGTCGGCTCTGCGTGGCAAAGTCCTGTCGGCAGCAGAGGCTGTGTCTGCTGCCAGGCCCAAAAGTTCTTCTTTTTGCTGCCAAACTTGGTGCCAACTTCCATGATCAAAACTTGAACCCCGCGAGGGCGGATTTGGCCGGAGCTCGCAGAAGTGGCCAAGCAGCTTTGACAGAGGCTGCAGCAAAAGCGCTGGAGCAACTCATCGCTGCCCTGGACGAGGCAGGTTCAACATGGTCCTAGTATTTGCAACAAACAGTGGACGACAGGGATGACAAAAGCTGATAACTAATGACTATTTCACCATGTCTCAGCATAGAGGGTCCTCTATTCACTTTATCCACTGTTTGTGATAAAGAAAGGCAATGGCCATGTCCGCTGAAGGCCGCCTGCCACATCGATGCGGGTGGCGGCCGTGGCACAACTCGAACTGACGCTCAGGTGGTTTGAACATCTCAAACCTCTGTGAACTTCACCATGCTGCGATGCTCCAATGTTCTAATCGGCCAGGTCATCGCAGATTGGAATGAAGCAGAGCCAACCTCACCAGCCTCACCATCTTTGGCCATCGCGGCGGTGAGGAACGTTTCCCAAAATGACATGTTCCAGGACTGGGAACATGACCTGGGATGCCAAATCCCAGAGCTGTGTCTGGATTCAGCATGAGTGAGCCCAGGACTTCACCAAAGGTATCGTGGCAATGACCAGCAAGCTGGTTTGACGCCGCTCACCAGCTGGTGGTATTTCAATGTTTCACGCCAGACACATTTTACAACCTCTGCTAGTCTACTAGGTGACATGTCCTCTTGGCACGAGTTGAATGGCAAAGTTATCGGCCAGTCACTGCTACAAGGTGCTTTGCCAAGAGTTCAGCACCTTTTTTCTGAATGGGTCTTGTTCATCCACAGTATTGACCCTGCAGCTGTCCAGAAGGTGTGCCGGCAAAAAGAGGTCACGCTTCATTGCCGATGCAAAATGATGTTAAACTCAGCACACCAGTGTTGGGCGAAGCGGAGTCTGCAAAAGCACGGCAAGTGCAGTTTTGCTGCAGTTTTCGGATCGGTTAGCATGTTCATTGGGATCGGGGTGCAGTAGGTAGGATTATCTTTTCGCCGCTCTCCCAGTCTTGTTCGATTTCTTTCGATATGACTTTCAGAATGGCAGCTGTGAACATAGGTGGCACAGCTGGCAAGAATTACATCATCATTTCCCTCCATGTGGTGGCGAAGGTTATTAACCTACCCTTGATATTGGGGATTATCATCATAATCATCGTATATGGTCATCATATCATCATCTTGGGAGGCTTTTTCTTTTCGGTAATATTCACTCATATTCACCAACCATTCACCAACATTCACCAACCATGATGGGAATCCCGTTCTTTCCCAGCCATCAGCATTGATGCAGCGCAAGGTGAGGCAGTCATGGCCTCAGCCAGCGAGCTGGCCAGCACCCAAGCTGAGCTGCAGTCCGTCAAGCGGGCCTTGCAGAACGGAGCCTGGCCCTCGGGGCGGCGATGGGGCTTAGACCCTAATCCTACCGAAACCTTATTATGATTCACAATAATAAGTACAATCTATAATTAAAAATGATGTGGTTGTAATTTACAGTGGTGCTGGTATACTTTATCTATAGTAATGCTATCACATTATATGACTTTTGTCTATGTTGTAAGTTCTTCATGCTTTCCATGCTCTGGGGGACAGTGACTAGTGCATGGGGACACCATTAGTCATTAGTCCTCAGAAAGTCAGAATGGATAGGGTTTTCTTCAGACCTGAAGCGCACCGGAGGCGGCGTATCTCGGACTACAGGGTGAAGCACTGCAGAAGTATTTGCTCCAATTAAATGAAAAGGAGCGGATCTTCATGCTGCACATGCGTTTCCCATATTTTGTGAATGGTGATAGCCTTATGTAGCTGTAGCCTGAGAGCTGTTTCACTTTCACAGAGCCAGGAAAATCTCTTGTTGTCCAAACAGTTGCGGGGTTTGGCGCTCTTCTCAGGGGTGGAGGGGACTGCGCGGATTTGCAGGCCGCTTGTATAGTTGCACAATGCCAATTGCTGCTCAGGCAGTTCAAGAGAGCTTTGAACCGTTGTTGCCTGCCGGGGTGCGGACCTTGACAGACTGTGAAAGCTGGGGTTGCTCCTGGTTCACTTGAAAGTCTCATGCGGATCATGCAGCATGGAACACTTCGAAGGCATCATCGGGGCCAACGCGAGGGTACGCAACTAGTGGGCAGGTGACCAATGGGCAGGGCAACCCAGAGCAGATCCAGTAGATCCATTAGATCCATCAGACCTCTCAGCTGCAATGAAGATGTCAGATTTTTCAATGCCTCCAGGGCACACCAGCCTCGCCCAGCACCAGCTGGAGATGCAAAGGCCATGACACGGTGCTGTGGTTGAGTATGAATCGACTTCCTACCAAAGATGCAAACGCAATCCAAAGCTGTGATATTGCCAACATCACCGGAGGCCTTCAACCGCGACAATCTTCAAGATGCCTTTTCCTTGGCGCAAAAGCAGGTGGTGAGAACCATAAGAAGCATCCAAACATCCGAGGTCCTGGTCCACATGGCCGAATACGAGGCAGGACTGGCTAAAAAGAGAGCCAGCCCTGGTGATACTTTGCATTCGGCCTTGGCATCAAGAAACATCAGCGATGGCCAGCTGCAGGCAGTGCCCGCAGAATGTGTCAGAAGCTCTGTGTGCTTTTGTGACTTTGGAAGTCACACTGATCCATACTGTAGATGTCCTTTTTCTATGCGTTGCTTGATCAGCAGGCACATCCCAGTATTGAACGATCAATGGGTCCACTCTGGTAGACACACATGCCGATGAGAAATTCACTGGGAATGGCCTAATCATATAGTTAGGAACATCGTCATCATCATCATCATCATCATCATCATCATCATCATCATCATCATCATCATCATCATCATCAACATTCTATACATGAAAGATGTTCCCTCCAACCCGGACGTTCGCCCAGCAAATAGCACACCCAAACAATATCATATACTTGTCACCAGAGGATGAATGAAAGCGCTATACGCAGCTTTTTTGACTTTAGGTTTTCATTCCAGGATTTAGGGTTTTAATTTAGGGTCTAGGGTTTTAGGGTGTAGGTTTTAGGGTTTTTGGGTCTTTAGGTTTTGGAAAGTGAAAAACGCTAGCCCTATGCAGGGATATGAGCATGTCAAGGGATATGCGGGATCCGCGGCGGGCAAACGTCAGGGTTGCAGCGAAGATGTTTCGTTGCCAGGTTAGATGAACTCCACCTGTACCCACTTGTCGTCCTAAGGCAAAGGCCCTGAAGGCGCTTTCCTCTCTGGCGTATGCCAATGCTCGAGTGGTTGGCCAGGCCATTTGAAGCAAGCGGTAATGCGGTATGGATCCTTTGGTTTCATTTTAGTACCTGATTGACACCAAAAACACACACACAGATATGTATGTATATGTAAATGCCTACATACATACATATCCATTTTGTTTATAAATGCATGAATAAACAAATAAATATATAAACAGATAAATAAATGAATAACTGAATAAATACATATATGAATAGATAGATGATAAAAAATACATACACATACCTGGGACGTATCCTACATCATCTCGCACCATATTAGTCTGTGCGTTGTTGGCATCCTGCAAGGACGAGCGAGTGCTCCCGGCGTTGCCATCACCTGAGAGTATCGAAGGGGCCAGAGGTTACAATTGGAAAATGTCACGTATTGTGGGCAATCCAATGCCATAAATCTACCATTTGGGGATGGTTTCTACCACCTATGCTGATTCTGGGGATGGTTTTTACGGTTTATCATTGGATGTGCCACATTCTTGTAAATCCATGTAAATCCAATGGAAAATTGCGGGTCAGATATCAGGAACAAGCAATAACGTCGTGAATTTTAGATCAACACTTGAGGCTTAGAGCAGTGCGTTTGCATAGCAGAGAGGGAGCAGCAGACTCAGTGCATTGCCGGATGCTGCCATGGACCGTGCTTAACAGGTTGTCATTTTGATGGGCTCAGGCAGTGCAGCTCACGGCCATGAGAGCCATTTCCAACATGGCCTATGACCAGGACATTTGCTGGGGGATGAATATCTTGGTGATGTTTGCAGGAAAACCCGAGGAAATTTGTTAGGGGCCTTGATGATTACTTGATGATCTTGATTTGACAATGGCGGCACTTGTGAGGAAGTGGCGTTGACCAGACTAGCACAGCCAGATGTTGCAGCCTCTTGGGGAAGTCATTTTGGCGCCTTGGCAGGGCCTTGGGATTTGAGTGTTGGGTCCCAGGTCATGGGCCAGCTGCTGACATCAATGGCATCCAAATCTGAGCCAAAGGACGGGAAGGGCCACTGCTCGAGGATAGTAACACATCCTGGCATTGACAGAGGCATGTTTCTTAGGGCTCTCAAGTTGCGCACAGACTACCACAAATATATACATTCTTTGCCCCTTGAAATGAAAGCATGACCTAAGATGGACCTAGGAGATTGGCGCCAGAGCAAGCGAAGCTTTGGCCAGAATCATCGCTGCAGAGGCATTTGACAAGATCAACAGATCTAGAAGTACCTGTAACACTTGTTCCCTCCACAAGATGAGGCCCCCAGATCTTGGCAGTTTTGTTTTTTGGGAAACTGCAGCTACTGAAGCTGCTGCTTAGGTCTTGGATCGGCTAAACTGCTTTGAACGCTTTCTTCTCTTTCGGTTGTTTTCTTTACTGTACATCGATTTTTCTTCCACGAAGCGGCAGGTAAAGCCAGAAAGCGAAGGTACTATCCTCAGCCTGACGCCAGCGATTAGCTGCAGCAAGAAGTTGTGCATGAATGATGGTAGTGTAAAGAGCCAGCAGTCACCGGGCATCAGCTTCACTTGACCAGACAGGAACTTGCAGAAACAGCATTGCTTTGGGTATCTTTGCTCAGGCGGTGGGCCCCCGCCTGAACAGCCCGTGCAGCTCCCGGCGGGTTCGCCGGGCGCGCTCTGCGGTCTGTTCCTGGCCGCATGCAGTGCTGAGGCCAGTGGGATCCATCTTAGGACTTCAGGTGTATGCTGGGTATGGGGCAAGATCGGGGATGGACCTTAAGATTTGGTAAGAGTTGGTAATGTTTAGTATTCACATCTTTTTTGGGGTCAAGAAATTTGGCACCATCATTATCGGTAAACTTTCCTACATTTCCGACTTGGAGAGGCTGTTTGCAAAGAGATTGTGCCACAGCTGCTACTGCAGCTCTCTTCCAACGAGGCGCCCTTCGCAACCGCATGATCACAAAGTCCCCATGTTTCGTAGGAGTTGCGTCAAAGCCAGGTGATAGAAGCGAAACAGGCAGCTGAGGCCATTTGCCCGACCAAGTTCTACAATTTTGGGGCCCAAGTCCGTGATTGTTGGAAGTTGCCATTTGCATTTTTCGAGTATGTTCTCACTCGGGCCAGGGCTTCACAAGATGTGAGCAGGAATGCAAAAACCCTGGGGATGGCGTTGGTTGGTTGGCTCTTGCCCTTGTCTCAGAAAAATTGAAGTCATCGAACTCCTGGGTCCTGTCAAATCCTCCTCGAGGAGAATGCCACGAAAACTAGCTTCTGCTCGCTCACTCCTACATTATGCAAGAGTACCAGCCACGTGAAATACATTGAAATACCCAGTCATACCCCCCAGACCGCCTCCTGGTGATCACGGGTTCAACCCCCCACCAAATAAAGCCACGGTAAAGACCACCAGAGTCAGCAGATTCCCAACAAAAGCAGGTCAAGCTGAGCACTGGAAGTGCCTTGAAGCAGGTCTCCGTTGCCAAAAGGGATATGCACTATTGCCAGCCATGCCTAGCAATCTGCTTTGCTGTTGTGCAAGTGCTTGCCGACAACGACAGCGGCAGCAACCGCAAGAGAAACAGCGCCAGCACCAGCGCCAAAACACAATGACAAACACTGTCGGGAAGCAGGCGGCTGTCCGATGCATATCAACTCGCTGCAGTGAATCACACATTGCCTCCAGCTTGAGAGCTCTTTGGTGATGTTCTTGTGTCAAATCGGTTTCAAGCAGGCAAGGCAAGACATAGCTCCACTATTAGTGATTAGTGTCGGCATCGAGGTATGTGCTCCATGCGTACCAATGCCCTGCATTGATGATACAATAGCCTTCTGTTGGCATTCCATTTGGTGATGCTCTGGTTTCAAGTCAAAAAGTCGTAGAGCAGCAGACAATGATCAATAGCTCCACCGCGAGTGTCGGGTGGAGGCACGATTGGCACCATTACGGCTTGGCATTGATGCAAAGCGTCCTGTAATCGGTAGAGTTTCACGCTTCGTGAGATGCGCTCTCTCCTGCACATTGTTGAAACCCCGTTGCGGAGCACAGTGCCCATTCTTTTCCAGTTCTGTTCCGCAATATATGGTGTCATCAGATATTATTACACTTGGCCGACCAGACCCAACAGCCATGCGTCCAAGAAAGAACGCCATTCCCCTCATTGCTGTTCCACTTCCAATGCCTCCTTTCGAAGTCACCTCTCGCTAGCTATCGTCCATTCTCCCTGGCCTCAAGTCCTTGCTCAACAAGTATGGTAGACATGAAGATTTTGAACTTGCATAGCACCGCTGTTCTTCTTTCGATCAAAGTCTTCACAGTCAAGTGGAACTAAGGCCAAAATTCTCTCGCCAATGGACTCTGTGCGAGACTTGCCCGCTGCATTAGTTGAAGCAGGCGGCTGATATTGTACGGGTGTTGATCATACAGGAAGTAAGGGAACCCTCAGACTTGACTTGACAGGGAGAGTGTGTTGACAGGTGCGATCCGGGCTGCAGCTAGCATCATGGCTCGCTTCATTGACGATAGCTTGGTCCAGCTGTCAGGTTCTCAGATGTTGCCATGTCATGCCATGTCTAGGTCTGTGATCTCCTAGTTCTTGATATTCGAGATTTCAATCTGGCACTGAACATGTTTTAGATGATTTTCTTGCATTTTTTGTTGATTCTTTGGCGACTGGGGGGGTGGCAGATCTGTGCTACCCCAAGGACCGGCATCGAAGCCATGTTCGAAGCTTGGTTTTGTTAGGATGTGGACGCCAACTGGAGATGTCAAGCAGCGCAACGGCTTTGCACCAGGTCTAGTCTTGTGGGGAATCGCTGGGTGGAAGTCTCAGTGCCAAAAATTGTCTGCCCCCCCCAAGCAGTTTGAAGCTGTCAAGTTCAGATGCCCCGTTTCAGGCTGGGTTGAGGGCATTTGCAGATGTTGGCGGCATGGAGCTTCTTGGCTTTTGATGCAGGGTGAATGGGAGGGTTCTTTTCTGGAGTCCTGATACGGTCCAGAAAGTATCAATTGCATTCAATTGCGTGACGAACCCTCAGGCGGGTGGAGGAAGCCATGCGACGTCACGGGCCAGATGCATTGATTCAGACGAAGGCATTACGCTTATGTGCGACCAAAATGCTTTCCAACATCTTGGATTTTGTGGAGCAAGCAGCGTGACAGGGTGTCCGAGCACTTGGCAGTGGGGTTCAATGGCCTCAAGACATCCAAGAGAGAGCTCGATATTCTCACAGGCGCTTTGCGTAGCAGGATGTTTTCACCGGCGATTTTCCCTGGTCTTTGCAGCATGCTGTGAACGATCTTGTTACGTGCAGGCGGGCAGTTGAGTTGACCAAAACAGTAGCAATCTCAGATGCAGTGACGATGGTGGCACTGCCACATAGAAGGGGGCACTTGTTGAGGCAATGTCGCAGCATGGTGGGGACGTCGAACTCCAGATTGCTGCGTTGGAGGTGGGGGACAATGTGCTGCCTGATGGTGTGCTGGTGTTCTATGCGAAGATCAAGATGATCTCGGATGAGCATAGAAACATATAGAAACGCTGGCTCAAGGGATTTTTTTTGAATCATGAAATCTCTGGAACAACAATGACTGTGGCCGCTGGTTCCCATCAAGAATTCTATATGTTCCAATCAACGAGTTTGATCACAATGACGAAAGTAGGAAACTTCACCAACCCAGGGTTGTGGTTCTGGTTTGGTCCATATGTCCTGCGAATGGTGGAAGCTTACTTCCTGCTGCCCACACAACAAGATAGAAGGCTTGTGAAATGAATGTACGAGCTGGCCTAAGCTACTCAAAAAACAACTCCTGCAGTAAGACCTAAGAAAGCAGGTGAAAGGGAAGTTACATTGTAGAGTTGATGTGCTCTTTTTCTCCCTTTGTGAAATGAGCTAAGAACAACTCCCGCTGGGATTCCGAATTGGTGGCACGCGTCTTCCTTGAACGCATTCTTTTCCGTATGGCTCTTGCCTAGACTCAGGCACTTGCGGGTCCCCTCAGTAGTCACTACCCTGTAGCTTGACCCAAGACGGGGACCATGGGGACCAATGAACGAAGCCAAGCTAAAATGCCTGAAGGGTCTTTTCCTTCTTTGAAGGCGTTGTGAGAGCCAAGGAGCCTCTCCAAAACGGAAAGTGAATAGCTTCAGGCCCTTTCTCACTTAAAAATACTTTTGTGGACGTGGGTCTTGCTCCCAACAATGCAGCCTCGAAAGCACAGGTTTTCTTCAACCCTTGACTCCTGACTAGTCGATTCTAAACTTGAGCAAGCACACCATCATGGGAACATCCTTGCGACAGTAACATTTGACAGCTAGGCCCTCGCGAAGTATTTGGACAAGACCAAGTGTGCTGGAGATCCAAGTGGGTTTGCACCGCTTCAGAAACTCTCACCTGGCAACAAGGTCTCTCGTCACAATTTTTCCATGCTCAGACTGTGCTGAGGTGTCTGACATTAAAGAAGCGGGAGGCCACCAGAAGAAGTTAACCAATGGGCTTGGAGTGGATGATCGTCAGAGCAGCTACCTGACATGATGGGCTGGTTTCCACCTAGCAGCCCAGCAATGGGAGTGCAAAGAAAGGAACAATTGCTGCAGGTGAAGGCCTGGTGAAGATGATGATGACCACTCACCATGCCAATCCGAAGGCGTGTCTAATCGCTGTTTGCATTCTTGGTGCAGGGCCTGCTGTGGAAACTCTTGGAAGGTTCAGCAGTGGGGGCGTCATGTGCTTACCGGCGTCGGGGTGAGGGCCTCAACTGAAGAGTGGATCGCATGAACAAAATGGGAAACGACTTCCTTTGTCGTGCTTCACTGCAGGCAGATCCAAATTGGGCCCCTAAGACCGGGACTTTGCCTTGATAAAGAAACAATTAATCATATTCATTCAAACGACAAAAAATATAAATAAACAAATCAATCAACTTTAGTCTATCTAATTTTTAACCATATAAATACAATATCATATTCCTATTCCGCCTGAGAAAAGAACAATGAATCTTATATTATTAAATATGCAATATAAATTACATACCAAATTCAAAAATAATGAATTTGAATATTTTTGAATTTAAAGGATTTTGATATTTATTAAATATTATAATTTCTATTCCCTTTTTTAATTTTTTGAAATATTCGATAGACTATATATAAAAAAAATATATTAAAAAAAATAATCAACTATTTTTGGAAAATAAAAAAATATAATTGAATAATAAAAACTAATAAAAATTTATAATTGAGATTTTGTGTTCGAATAATTTAATATTGATATTAAAATATTTTTTTTTTAAATCTTAAATAATTAAATATTATTAATTATATTAATTTACGATTTCTAAATATTAAATATTTGTATATATTTATATTATATATATTGGGTCGTTTTTGTATTTATATTATTTTTTTCCGGGGTTTAATACGGTTATTAAAAAATATTTATTTTTTATAAATTTAATAATTAATATATAAGGGTTTGGGGATATGGTATGGCAGCCGAAAATCTAAAAAAAATCTATTTAAATAATTTTTGATATTTAATAAAAGGAAATGAATTTTTATTTATTATAATTAAGGATATGAATTCATCTAGAAATTAGGAAATATAAGGCATTAGGAAATTAATTGGGAATAATTCTGATTGGGAGGAATATTTTATAGAATTCCTAAGCTTAATAGTTTCCGTCCCGGAAAAAAACACTAATATATAATAGGATAAAAATAAAATATAATCTAATAGGAATTCTTAGTTTTTTAGCAGAAATCGTGGAACAGGATTTTAATGGGGATAATGGAAGGTGATCTCCCCATGGCAAATATATTGAAAAAGGGAGTGGGGCAATGAATTTAATGTTCAATATTACTATTTTGCTTCCAATGATTTGCATCCTCTGGGGTAATATAGTAGGGGGTGGTTAATAGTCAGGAATTTTAAATGGATATTAGGTAATATTAGGGGTGGTTATATGCTTGAGGGAAGGAAGATATGATATATTATTGAAATAAATCTGCAGGAAATTAATTTCTTATTTGGATATTAAAGGGGTAAATTTATTGAATAATGGATATTGGATACCAGGAAACTAGCAAAATATTGCCAAAATGGTAATTGGAAATCAAATTTCGGCTTCAGAGATTAGGAATCAATAATTTAAAATTTTTAAATTTATCTTAATTATTAGGGATCATTATTTTAAACCGATTTTTTTCTAGGATTATATTCCACGATTTAATATAAATGGAAATTATATAAAATATTCTTTTCTAAATCTGCATAATTATGAATTACATCTTTAATATTCATAAATATTATTTTACGATAATTATTTTTATATATCTAATTTGCTATTCAGATATATATTTGATTTCTATTTAGAAATCATTAATTAAATTGATAAATTTAGATTATATAAAAAATATAATATATATATATATAAATTTAATTTATATATATGTTATATGATAGAATAATACATATAGTATATATTTATAATATGAAAGAATAACTAAATAGATTTAAAAATATAAATGAATAAATTTGAATATATTATATTATTTCATATTTATTTTTATATTCTTTAAATTATATAATCATTTTTTAAAATAAATTAAAAAATCTATAATTTATGATCAATAATCTTACTTTATTATATACTTATTTCTTTAAATATTTAATAATATCTTAATCTAATATTTTAAAATCATAGGTAATTATGATATATAATAATAATAATAATAACAATATCAATACATTATAAATTAGAATATATATATAAAGTGAAAAGGTATAATTAAAAATAGACCTGATATTTTATTGTATATTTTATGTTTGGGTTATTTGGTCCATGGGACCGGACCCCCCCCCTGATTGTAAATATAGATTGGTTTATTTGAGGTTTTGACCTATAAAATAATTCAAAATGAGGTAAATATCGGAATACAAGATGGAAGGGCAAGCAGCCTGAACAAGACCCCGAAACAAGAGCCATTTTATAAAGATTATTTTAGAATAAGCATCATTCGTTTTTTAAATTAATTGGTCAAAATTACAAATATCAAATAACCATTTTATAAGATCAAACTTATTCCTACACTGAATGAAATCTAATAATTTGATTTTTCTATACCCTTTCCCTTTTACAGGAAAGACAATTTCATAGCATCAATATATTTTATTAGATATAGGACAAAGGCAAATAAGGAATATTGATTATTTTCAAGATATAATTTATTTATATAAAATCTGAAAAGGAATTGCATATAGATATTTCTGCAAATTGGCATTGTATAGATTGAAATCTAAAAAAAACAAATATATCTATATTGGGGAAGAATATTGGGATTCCTATAGATAAGATTTAAAACAATTAGGATGACTAGGAAAAAAAATCCTTTCAAATATATTCTATATTTCTTCCCATTCCAAGGTATATTATTATTTATTATAAATATCTAATTATTTTTTAATAAAAAATAATTTCCAATCATTTTATAGAATAAAATTCATTAATATATATCAAAATTTTATTCATTATAATATATCATTATTTTAGATAATTATATAATATATTCATTTATTTTCCATATAAAAAATATCTTATACATTTTCTAAATTCGTTTAAATTATGTCTATTTTAGAAATATATATATATATATAATAATAATATTTATATTATTATTAAATAAAAAATATTATCTTTGTTAGAAAATAAAATTTATATAAAAACCAATATCATCCATTTCATAATAGAAATCTAAAATTAATATTTTCAATCTATATTTGGTTATAATCTTAAGTAAAAAATATCTAGAAATAAATATATCAATTGTATCGCACAAGGCGGTGGCGGAAATTTGAAAGATAGGACACCTATAGGAGAGATGAATTGTTGTGAATGATGGTTGGTAGAACAAATCCACTATTGGATCGACCAATGGCTGGAGGCAGCGCAGTGTAGCCGTAATGTAGCTGTAGATGTAGTTGTGGTTGTAGTTGTAGATGTAGTTGTGGTTGTAGTTGTAGTTGTGGCTGTAGTCATGATTGTAATGTAGTTGTAGTTATAGTTGAGTTGTAGTTGTAGTTGCTGTAGTTGTTGTAGTTGTGTCTGTTGTAGTTGTAGTTGTAGTTGTCATGCAGTTGAAATTGTAGCTGAAGTTATGGTTATAGTTGCTGTAGCTGTAGCTGTTGTATTTGTAGTTGTTGTAGTTGTGGCTGTTGTAGTTGTAGTTGTCATGTAGTGGAAGTTGTAGTTGTAGTTGTAGTGGTAGTGGATGTAGTCGTACTGGAGCTTTAGTTGTAGTGGTGGTGGACGTTGTAGTTGCAGTTGTGGTTGTAGTTGTAGTTGTTGTTGTAGTTGTAGTTGTAGTGTAGTGTGGTGGTTGCAGTGTAGTGCAGTGCAGCGCAATGTAGTGTAGTGTAGCTTGTAGTTTTCAGTGTAGTTGCAGTTGTAATGGTAGTGGTAGGTGTAGTTGTAGTTGTAGTTGTGGTCATAGCCGTGGTTGCAGTTGGAGTTGTAGTCTAATTAATGACTAGTGTAGTATAGTGTACTGTAGTGTAGTGTAACATTCCGAAACGAAGCAAATCTGCGAGATTTCCTCCAATTTTGAAATTGACCACATCAAAAACGAAGCAATTCTGCGAGGCGTCCTTAACAAATGACAAGTTGAGTGTGCAGCCGACGGCCTCGTACCAATGCGTTTTGCGACCTTTCCATGCCATATCTCTAAAATATTGCGCTTGCCACGAAAAAGTGAAGCCAGGTCATACGAAGTACTGCACCTGTCACGCGAAATCATTTTAGCAAACCTGAAGATCTGATGCTCCAAAATGCAACCCCTCTCAGGAAATCAGCGCCCTGACCTCTTAAGATATTTGCTTGAGATATCTCCTGTATTGCGCCTGCCACGAAGAATATAAAAAATATTACAAAGCCCGCACGGTTAGCTCACTTTTGACAAGGTGCAGAATCCCTTGCACCTGCCACACGCAACGAAATCTAAATATCCAAAAAATGGTCGGAGCATTTGATATTTTTTGCATTTTTGCTTCCAAATATGCTTCGCGCCACAGCGGCGTACATTTTTAACATCTAAAAATGGGATATTTTTGATATTATTATTTCGAAATATATTTCCCATCACAATGGAGTATACTTTTTTGACATCTCAAATTCCAAAAGTATTCTGAGGCTGACAATTCCAAATATATTTCGTATCTTATCGGCGTGCGCTTTTTCAATATCTTAATTTCCCAATATATTCGAAGCTGTATATTTTTAGTATTTTTATTTCGAAATCTTTTTCGTTCCGCGATGGCGTGAATTTTTTCGGCATCTCAACTTCCAAAAATATTCCGAAATTGATAATTTTTCTTATTTTTGATTTCCGGAATTACTTCGGCATACTTTTTTCAACATTTAAATTTCCAAAAGCATTCGAATATGACATATTTTAATATTTTTATTTTGAAATATATTTCATATCATAATAACGTGTACTTTTTCGGCATCTCAACTTCCAAAAATAATATATTTTACTTCCAAATGTGTTTCGTACCACAACGACGTGCACATTTTCAATATCTCAATTCTAGTAATGACAATGAGCAATAATTAACAATATTTCCCAAGATATTTCGTTATAATTTTTTTAATTTCAAAATAAATTTCGGGCCACCACGACAGCTATTTTTAGCCTAGCTTTTCCCTCCGAAGCCGCAAAATATAAATATATATATATTTTGCATTGCATCATTTCTCCCTTTCTCAAATAATATATTTCCTCTTCTAATTTTTTTCCCTATCTAATTTTCTTTTATTTTATTTTCTCCCTATCTACATGCTTTTTTGAATAATTCTTCCTTTTTCAATCTTCCATCCTATATCATCGGTAAATTAATTTCCTATTTTTCTTTAATTAGAACAAAATAAAAATCAAGAAACATAAATAAATATATAGAAAATATAAATTTTAATGAAATATTTTTAAATTTATATTTATCATAATCATATAAATAAAATTAAATAAATATAAATTAATTTAAAATATATCTTATATATTTTATATCTAATATATTTATATTTATAAATTTATAACCTACTATAATATAAAAAAATAGAATAAAATATACTATAATATAATAAAATATAATATAATAAAATACAATATCATATAATATAATATAATACAATATAATATAATATAATACAATATAATTTAATATAATATAATATAATACAATATAATACAATATAATATAATATAATAGAATATAAAATAATATAATACAATATAATATAATATAATACAATACAAAATAAAATAAAATAATATAATATAATAAAATATAATACAATATAATATAATATAATACAATATAATATAATATAATACAATATA
>BGPT01000286.1:264964-324356 GCA_003297045.1 Symbiodinium sp. clade C Y103
TTTGGGAATTGCGAAATCTCGAAATCCCAAAATAGTTGCACTTTTTCGACGTGAATTTGGAGAGATAGGGAAAAATGAGCAAAAGAAGATCTGGAGAGTTTAAAATGGCTTCTGCAGAATTCCCCAAAAAGTGGCGGAATTTGGGGATTTCGGACCCTGGCGATTTGCGCGCGGCAGCTCATGTGTACCCAAATCGTAANATTCCCCAAAAAGTGGCGGAATTTGGGGATTTCGGACCCTGGCGATTTGCGCGCGGCAGCTCATGTGTACCCAAATCGTAATATTAGTAGTAATAAAAATTTCCAAATACGAATGAAAATGAATATAATCTCCATTTTTTCATATATTCGAAAAAATCATTTTGTCGTATTGCAATGCCACAAATCCTGAAACTATTTGGTCCAGATTAAAACCTCCAGATTTTTCCCACGACAATTCAGCTTCCTGCAGGTGGATCCCGCCCCCCTTTTCGGGCTATCAATGACTGTGTGTGGGGGTGGGCCACAGGAGACGGCAGTATATATTTATTTTGCATTTTTTTTTGAATCTTAGACTTTTGGTTAGCGCAGCCAAAGCAAGAACGGAATTCAACAAATGGCGATCAATTTTTCATACATTTTCATACAATTCCTTGATCTTCCTTGTTAAGGATCGAGGTGACTTGAATGGGCGACAGAAAATCAATAGGGTAAAAAGGAGAAAGGCCTTCTACTATAATTCGTTTCGGAGACCTTGTGTACGTATTAGATATAGTAGCCTTCTGGAGACTTTAGAGCTTTGCAAATCTAAAAGTGTTCCTTCGCAATCATTTTTCAATCTGGCAAAAGTTATCAATTTTTGAAATGAACAATCAATCGATCCATAGATGGATCTGACAATGTCTGAAACTACAGTAGAGGTGAAACAATCATCACTGAATTACACAGTTGCATCCTCCACTGGCCTGAATTTCAGATAATTTTCATTGTGCATGACGATGCAACTCTGTCACAGCTGAAGCATCATTCTTTGGAGCAAGACTGAGCAAGACTCTTAGTCTTATCAGATCCCTTCCCAAACAAAAATCATAGTTGTCGCATGTTCTTGTTCATTGGGAACCAAATCCCAAGATAAAAAAATCTTAGCCTCGCTGCATCTCTTATCCCTCTGAGGAGGTGCACCTTGAGGTGCACTTTGTAACCTTCCAAGCCTTCTTTGTACCTTCCGCACCTGAAGCCGCGACTGGGGAAACCGACGGGGAAGACTATGATAGACTGCTGTGATCTCAGTTGCTCGGTTTCTGACATATGATCCTTTAGGGCATTGGTGCCCCCTCGAAGAAGAAGTGACCTGGCTCAAAGCTGCAGCTGAAGTGCACTTCAAAAGCAATGTGCCATGTCGGGGAGACTGGAACGACTCGGCTTTGGCCATGTGTATCCTCCCAGCACACATGGAGTGGACGAATCTTCCGCCAAGAAAGTTCACAAACGCTTGAATGCACAACAATCGGCTGCGGCCTGGGTCTCCTCTCAGAGGAATCCACATTAACGTCCTCAATTCTGCAAAAACTGGGATCTTGCACCCCTGGCCCAAATCTTAACCCGGTATCATCAGGTATCTACCTGGTATCTGCGCAGGCCCCGGCCTCCACACTTCCAACTTGCCCTTGCCACTCGATCCAATACACCTGCCATCTTGAAAGTGGTTCTGTCACGATGATGAACTCAGCACTCACAACTGAATGGAACAAATGAACTCAACCAGTTCAGCCTGTCCAGCGACAAATAATGGAGGAAATGACCTTGAGCAGTCTCAACAAGCTCATAGTGTGCAATTGTGGTTTAGAACATCTTTCTATGCTTTTTCTTCATCTGCCGTCTGTCATTTGCGAATCGGAAATCTTCAGGTCAACACTCATGGTGCTTCCTTGCCCTCTCATCTTGGCATTCTTTGACTGCATCCAATATGCTTTGCTTTGCCTCGGGCTGCCGATGCTCTTGGAATTGGCGAACATGATCTTTGGATATCTTTGGCTTGCTTTGCGGGAAACCATGGAACAGGTTTCCCCTGTTTCTATCTGCAACTGGCACAAAACATCTCAAAACATATCATTCCATAAAGTTGATATTAAATTGGATGGTTCAAGAGCTAAAAACCACCACCAATTATTTGCCACACTCATCACCGGAGCCCACGAGATGCGCCTTAGTTTCTTCCGCATTCTCCGGAGCTGCATCCCGTCTCATCAGGTTGAAGCGGTGATGATAAAGCTCCAGGCGGTCGACGGCCATACATTCCAGGCCTCGGCTGAGTCCCAAGACCCAAACCCAGTGCCCAGATGTCTTCAGTGAGTGGAATCAGTCACCTTATGAACTTTTCACCATGTTTCCTGGATGTTTTTAGTACGCGCCGTGTTAATGAGTGACCGTGGGTTTTTTTGCACTCTGTGTTGTTTTGTTGTATTATAGATAGATATTTATATATATAGATGCATATATATATATACATTCACATATATATAGTAGTATATTTTATATTATACATATGTGTATAGTTCTACATATGTTGATATTTATACATATATCTATATATCAACGTTACATATATTATACATATGTGTATAGTTCTACATATATCTACATATGTTGATATTTATACAGAAGAGCCAAAGACGGAGGCCAAAGAACGTTATCAAACCCCCCCCCAACCCCCCAAGACGAAGGCCAAAGAACGTTATCAACCCCCCCCAACCCCTCCCAAGTGCCTTGGTTAGCAAGACCGAAGATGTGATGTTCATTTTGATACACGGTCGTTGACCAACACGGTACCTAATAACCAAACATGTCTCTGTTTCAAGGAACAAAAAAGAACTTGGAACTGAGACAAATGATCAAAGACTTCAATGCAGCTTGGGATGTTGTCCGATGTTGTCCAGTATGTAGATGTTGCGATAGGTACGGGCAGAAATCCTTTTTTGCTTCGATGGGAGGTGACAGAGTGACATTCATCCTCACTGTCAATTGTGCCAACCTAGGCTTTACTGCCTTTCCAGCTGCCTCTATATGCCCTGATACGCATTGGCATTTTAGAAGATTCAGCAGAGGATGGCAGTAACACACTTGGCTTGCGAGCATGAGTTGGTTCCTTTCAAACCCTGAGTTTGCAGCCCAGGTGGAAAACATTCGCCAAGCTTGCTCTTGGCACCTTGTGTCTCCATCAGCTTCAGCAAGTATCAAGAAAACAGCTAATAGAAGCCACACTGTCGCAAGTTTTCACACAGCAAACTTGAATCATTGCCAAAACATGCCAAAACCAAAACTGCGAATGCGCCCAGCACCGCAGTTGCGCTGAGATCATCACGACATCAGCGCGGTTGATGAAAGAGTATATCGTCAAACCCTGACAGACTTAGCGCATGCTCAAGGGATTGCACTCTGCCCAGTTTGCTATCCTGTTGTGCAGCCAAGGAACACGCAACGCGCTGTTGGACAATGGACCGACCACTGGTGGCGGTGCATAAGCAAAACATCGAATCTTCGGACTTCCACTCAAGGGTGAAACCTTTGCACAGCCGTGGGAAATTCCCTTGCATCCCAGCAGTTGGCGCTAGCTGACACAACTAAGGGATCGACCCTTGATAGCAGCACTGTGCAAAGAATGGCCGTACCAGCCCCAAGACTATGGCCAGTGATCAGCAAGGGGAAGCCTGGAGGAGTCGAGCGGAGTCACTTTTGCTCTGCAATGGGGTGACAGTTTTACCGAAGGGTGGGGGGGTTTGACATTTTGTACGTGTCCTGGAAATGCCAAGAAAATGAGGGAACTTGGCCAAAAACAGGCGGAAATCAAAGTTCACTTTGCCAGGTTGCAAAACAAGAGCCACTAGATGCCGCTAGGCGTAAACTGGCTCAAAGAACGAGTGACAGTTCCAGTGCATGCTGTTGCCACAGCAGCAGCAACCCCATCAAAAAAGAAACACAGGAAAGGAAAATGCGGTGGTATGCTTGGGGAATACCACAATTTCCGATTTTTTTTGGGACTTATTTTTTTTTTCAAAATCAATAAGTGCACTGCTGGCCAACCAGATGACCAAAACCCAGCAACGCCTGTCTCTCTCAAGGCTTCTTCCAATGCTGGGCGTGTCTTTTCGATGACAGCTTTAGCACTTGCCTCCAGCACTGAATAAACTCCAGTAAGTCAATGAAGCAAATTACCATGCAAAAATGGAACATCAACCCGCCAATCAACGGTCATAATTGTCCGATAAACTACAAACATCAATTTGCAAGAGTAGTGAACTTCAAAAATGCAAACCCTTTGATCCAAAATCAGGGCGCGCCAGCATTGCTTTGTGAGCGAGTAGACCGGAGCATTTTTCAACCTGCACAGTGGCCCCTGATCAATTCACATGTTCCCCTAATTTGATCCAGAAACCTAAGAAACCTGTCAACAGCTGTGATTCTTTGCCTCAGTCGCTTCTCCCACTGCATCAGTCAACGCATCTGAAAGTGTGGTAGTGCCACGAATTCCCAGGACGACAGCTTTCTGTCTCCTGCAGGGACCAGTGATGTTCCATGATGTTTCCATGATGTTCCAAATGTGAGAAAACCATCACCCAGGACCCATCTCCTGTCCACCGCAACAAAGTGGCCGGGCATTTGAACCCCTGTGGCGAAGCGAAAGGCAGGAGCTGCAAACAATGACCTGTTCTCACACTATGCCAAAAATCGCCTGCATTTTGAAGGTTTGCGGCTCGCACTTCCACCCCTGGCCTGAAATTTGAGTGTTGCCCACATCCAGAAAGACTTCAAGATAATATCAGAAACATCTGCAAGATACATGCCAGTACTAGTAATTATGGACTCCGTGAGTCATCCACAAAACATCCATGAGGTGAAACCTGAACACTTACTTCAACAAGTTTCTGGACTATCTGGACTGAATTTAAAATCATGCATGGCTAAGGCTGAAACTTTTCACCGATTGCGACATTGACGCTGGCTTTGTCGTACCCTTTGATGTCCTCTTTGCCGTATGCACCCTGGGCAAAGTCAACCTGGGTTCGACCACATGCATCGAACATAATCAAACTTCATGGAACATGTGGAATGTACGAAATCAAGTAAGTCCCAGGCCCAGTATGCGGCTTCGTCCAAGAGAGCGACATCAGTCAGTGGTCCTCAACAGACCAAACAGTACTTTAGTGGACACTCTGGACAACAACTACAAGATCGGAAGGTGTTTTTCAATTGTTTTCACATCTTTTCACCAAACTTTTGATGATTTGTCCTTCGTGTTCCGGTGGCTTCAAAGTGTTGTGTTGCATGGCAACCTGAGCAGAACTTGGGAATCCCTCAGCAATGGATGTTGCTGCGAGAGTCCAAAACACTGAGAAATTTACCAGCGGAAGCGCCATGGTCAAACCAAATTTTGCCTCTTTCAGTTTCAGCTCCTGCGGTGCTTGGCCAGAAACATCGAAGCAGTTCAATGCCGCTCAAATTCTGGACATCTTGAGACGTTTTGTATCGTTTTGTGATATTTGTGACATCTTTGAGTCCTTGGAAATCTTTTCCATACATTCCGAAAGGGCGTCCAGCATTCCAAAGACCTCGTTGCCAAATTCCGCCTTCACTTTGGTTTGTACCAGCTCAACGACCTGCTGTCCAGCTCGAGAGTGCAAGTCAATGGCTTTGGCTGAGGCCCACCTGGCTGATGCGAGGTCTCACATCCGTCCAGAATGGAATTTGTTGAAAATTCTGGTGCTGGATATCCAAAAACATGAAAAAACATGAACAAATTGAACAAACATGCAAAAAAACATGACGAAATCATGCTGACATTGTCTTGAAATGCCAAGAAGAATTGCGCAAACGCGTCGTCATGCTGAGGCAACCACTGGTGGAAATCAACGATTCCCATCTGGGTAGCCATCTTTTGAAAGCTTGGAACATTGGCATAGGCACTTGTGACCTTAGACATTCTCGATACGAACGCATGCTACAAGGCCCATGACCACCAGGGGTCTTCCGTTCATCATGTCTGAGCATCATATTTTGTGAGTCATCTTGATCTCTGTAACTGCTTTTCAGACCCACAATACTGACATGTAATCTGCACCGCAGTGCCAACCCTCACCCAAATTAATCATCACGGGGATCACATTCCGAGTCTGCGGGCGAAGGGCAAGCAAACAAAACGCCCTGAAATAAAAATAAACACGCGCGTGCACACACAGATACATACATACATTACATTACATTACATTACATTACATACCATTACATACCATTACATACCATTACATACCATTACATACCATTACATACCATTACATACCATTACATACCATTACATACCATTACATACATACATACATAACATAACATAACATAACATAACATTGCATTACATTACATTACATTACATTGCATTACATTACATTACATTGAGACGCCGCTGTAGGCACGACTTTTTTTGACCAATCGTTTTCCACGACTTGCTTTAGCCGTACCCTCGATAATTACGACCGGGGCAACCACGACTAATTTGCAAAACCTAGTTCACGACTATTTTTGTGCTCTACAAGCATAACTAAGGGTGTTCACTTTTCATTCTATTTCGAAATACGAGCCGATCCCGTATTTGAAATACGGGACCGGCCGTATTTGAAATACGGGATAGCTTCAATCCCAGCTCCTGGGCTCCTGGGGAGTTCCATTCCACTCTATTTGGGAATACGAGCCGGCCGTATTTGAAATACGGGACCGGCCGTATTTGAAATACGGGATACCTCCAATCCCAGCTCCTGGGCTTCTGGGGAGCTCCATTGTACTCTATTAGGAATACGAGCCGGCCGTATTTGAAATACGGGACCGGCCGTATTTGAAATACGGGATAGCTCCAATCCCAGCTCCTGGGCTCCTGGGGAGCTCCATTCCACNCCGTATTTGAAATACGGGACCGGCCGTATTTGAAATACGGGATAGCTCCAATCCCAGCTCCTGGGCTCCTGGGGAGCTCCATTCCACTCTATTTGGGAACACGGGCCGGCCGTATTTGAAATACGGGACCGGCCGTATTTGAAATACGGGATAGCTCCCAATCCCAGCTCCTGGGCTCCTGGGGAGCTCCATTCCACTCTATTTGGGAATACGAGCCGGCCGTATTTGAAATACGGGACCGGCCGTATTTGAAATACGGGATAGCTCCAATCCCAGCTCCTGGGCTCCTGGGGAGCTCCATTNTTCAAATACGGCCGGTCCCGTATTTCAAATACGGCCGGCTCGTATTCCCAAATAGAGTGGAATGGAGCTCCCCAGGAGCCCAAGATTGTCGGGCATGTCGTGCTTGAATTTGTCGTGGTTAAAAGCTTGTATTTGTCGTGGTTAAAAGCTTGAATTTGTCGTGGTTAAAAGCTTGAATTTGTCGTGGTTAAAAACTTTTCAATTGTAGGTACTCAGGTATAGTCGTGGGTATAACCCGCTCCTACATTACATTACATTACATTACATTACATTACATTACATTACATTACATTACATTACATTACATTACATTACATTACATTACATTACATATGTATATATATATATATGTTTGTTACTCTATCTATCTATCTCAAGAAATATACACATACACACACACATATATATATATATTGTTATTATTATTATTACTATTATTAGTATTGTTACTATTACTATTACAATTATATATATATATAAACTAAATATAAATGAAAATTGCGCACGTGCACACACACACATAATCACATATACATAGATATTTCTCCGCGATCCCGGCCGACGGCAAGGGGGAGCGTGCACAGAGATTGGGGACTTGTGCTCCAAAACACCCTGACGACCACAGCCATAACCACAACCACAACCACGACAACAGCCTTTGCAATTTCTATATAGAAATGCATTTGATTTTTAGGAGATTTCTATGCAATTTCTGTCGGATTTCTATTGGAATTCGATGGGATTTTCGTGATATTTCTATAGGATGTCTAGAGAATTTCTATAGGACATCCTATAGGATGTCGAAAGAATTTCTATGGGATTTCTTTGGTATTTCAAAGGGATGCCCATTGTATTTTAATGATATGTCTAAGGGATTTCCATGGGTTTCCTGTGTGATTTCTGTGGTATTCCTTTCCAATTTCTATGGGACTTCTATGGAAGGGATTTCTATGCAATTTCTATAGGATTTCTATTCGATTTCTAAGTGTAAATTTGAATATTTCTACATGATGTCTACAGATTTTTTTTTTTTGTATTTCAAAGGGGTATCAGTGGATTTCCTATGGGATTTCTATGAGATGTCTGTGGTATATCTAAGGGATGCCCATGTTTTTTTCTATGATATGTCTAAGTGATTTCCATGATTTCCTGTGTGATTTCTATGGTATTTCTTTGCAACTTCTGTAGGACTTCTATAGGTTTTCTAAGGGATTTCTATAGGATTCTACAGGATTTCTACTGGATTTCTATGGAATTTTTGTGATATTTCTTCAGGATGTCTAAATGTATCTATGGGATTTCTGTGATATTTCTAAGGGATGTCCATGGTACTTCTATATGTCTAAGGGATTTTCATGGATTTCCTGTGTGGTTCCCATGTTTTTTTTTTTTGCAATGTACATATAGAGATTCATGGGATTTCCAAGGGATTTCTATGCAATTTCTGTGGGATTTCTATGGAACTTTTGTGATATTTCTGTAGGATGTCTAAAGAATTTCTAAAGGACGTCCTATAGGATGCCGAAAGAATCTTTATGGGATTTCTTTAGTGTTTCAAAGGGATATCAATGGATTTCCCATGGGATTTCTATGGGATGTCTGTGATATTTCGTATGATGTATACAGAAATTCTATAGGATTTCTTTGGTATTTCAAAGGGATATCAATGGAACTCCTCTGTGATTTCTGTGGTATATCGAAGGGATGTCCATGGTTTTTTCTATGATATTTCTAAGGGATTTCCATGGTATTTCTATGATATTTCTATGGTATTTCCATGGAATTCCTCTTTGATTTTTGTAGGATTTCAAAAGAATTCCTATGTTTTTTCTTTGGTGTTTCTGAGGGATTTCTATGGAATTCCCACGGGAAAATTAATTTAAACTAGATGGATATGAATTGAATTCCTTACTAATCCTTTGATTTATTCTGCTTATAAAGGAGAACGAATTGAAAATGAATTGATGTGCCTTGAAACTGATGCATGTTGTCAGAAAGCGTCCAATCTGCATTGGCTTCCAAATCTAATCAATGACTATATCTACCAGATCATGCACATCCCAATGCCTGGCAAAACCTTCAAACACCGCCAGAAATGTAGATCACTGGGTGGGGGGGTGGTGGGGGTAGCAAATATGTACATATATATATATATGTATGTATATATATATGTATATGTATGTATATGTATATATATATATGTATATATATATATATGTATATATATATATATCTTAGATAGGTATATAATATACGGTATATATACATATTCATATTATATTGCAATTCTCAAACACAGATCGTAAAACAAGATGCACTTCAGATCATCCTAGCTACAAATGGTCCGTACAAGCTTGCAGTTTTCAGTGTTGTAGTGTGAAAGAGACTGAACGAGACTTCACCACAATACATATTTATGCTTATTTATTATATACAGTATATACCAGGGGCTGCAGATGCATGGAAGCCATTTCCCAAACCACCACATCCCAAACCCAAGGATTCACAAAGGATGCCAAGCAACATGGATTAGTTTCCACCTCTTTGATCCTATTTTCCTATGTTTCCTGCAGCAATGTATTTTCACAGATTTTCTACCCAGGCACTTGTTCGTGGGCAGATCCCAGAAAAGCTGTTGCCATGGCTCACTATGTGAGCACGTCTTGGAAAACAGTGGCCTTGAAAGCAGAAGATGTGAGAGTGGCATTGAAATCTGCAGTTCCTTGCAGTCTTGCAGCTTTGGCACCTATTCATAGGTTGAGAAACTAACTGGATGACGTTAGACATTATCAAAGTGTAGGCATAGCATGCCAGAATTCACAGCTTTGCTTGATCCAAATTGATCTACACAACGGCTCTTCCACAAATCGTGAAACTCTCAGAAACGGTCCAAATGCATGCTCCCTGTTTCCCAACCGGGTGCTCATCACTTTTCTTTCCTATTGAAAAGACACCGGATGTCCATTTCAGGATCTGTGGCGCTCTTCACATTCAGCCCATTAACCCCTGCGAATACCTGGCAACTTTGCTGTCAAAAAACCAGCTGCTTCGCAGCCAGGACAGGCCAGCTTGGTTGGGCGCTGGCTACTGCAATTTTGCATCAAGCCGACAAAAATGCCCACGTCGTCGCAAAACTGATGGCATAATCCCTTCCCCCTAATACTCATATAGCATATATCGACTATCCGCCAGTAAACAGCCTGGTTCAGTACTTGATCTCTTTATATTTTGAGGTCCCCTTGGGGTATGTAATTTTAGGGGGATGGCAAGGAAAACAAGACAAAATCACTGGTTGATAAGCTGGACAGTACTCACGGCTTCTGTCAGGCAGCTTGGATCTCCAAGTTGCAATTTCCAACTCTCCAGTTGCTTTACACACCTCAATGCCCAAAGCACTGTAGAATTGACGACAGACAAATCTGCAAAAACCAAAGAATCCAGAAGTTCCCGCTTTTTCCCCACATGTCGAATCACTTTCACTTGAGCAGGTTAGTATTTGCCAGATTTTGCCAGCGTTGCACGAAAAGACCTTTTGACATCATCAGCATGCAAAGCTAGCAGCCACCATCTGTTTTCCTGCATCTGACATCGCCAGTCTCGTCCGAGGCGCTGATGCGACATGTCAAGGAGCTTCCTGGCCAATGCGCCTCAAACGTAACGGACCCCCGCTGATGGTGAACGGTGAACGACTGGAAAAAAAAGCACAAGTCGATGCAATCTGGACAGTTTATGCGCCCCGTGTAATGTTTTCGTTTTTCTTTGATGTTATTGGTCAATGTTTCCTCCCTACTCTTGCTGTTTTTCCTCCTGGGGTTTTGGGACGTCTTTGCCCCTAACTTTCACTCTGATTGTTTGGATTTGAGAAGGGTAGAATCTGCAGTTGCTGTTGTGCTTCATGTGAGGGTTTGGGCTGGTGAGTAGTTCCTAATATTTTTTGATATTTTTTGCTAAGATATCACAACGTATTCGCTATTCACTTTATCCTCTCCAAGTTTCTATTCCGTCCAAGCAGTATTCAATAATTCTCATTGCTGCTTGAGTTCATCTCCTTCGTTTGGTTGTCTGCTTCTTCGTGCCAACAAATAGTGATTGGGTAATGTTGCGGTCATTTCTCCGTCTCGGTTATGTAGAGTCTTTTCCACATTGAATCATGATGTCTCTATCAAGCAAATTGCCACATATATATATATATATATATGTGTATATATATACACATACACACACTATTATGTACTTCTATTCTTCATGATACCATGTCATAAGCAAATATGACTGTTAGTGGTTGTTTAACTTTCACGTGAGAAGGTGTCAACGTAGAGATCTTTGAAGACCATTGTGTCCTCTTTATTTGGTATTTCAATGCGCTGTCCCTCAATTACCATGCATTCCTCTTCATTGCGCTTTTAAAAAATCATCTTTTGGTTGACAACTGTGTTGGAAATGAAAACAATGATGCAATTCTTGATAAGTTTTGCTTTATGTTTGTTGGCTTGGCTTCCCATCAGTCTGGCATAATCTTTGACATGGACATCATGGCAGTCATCTCCATCCTCAAGTTTTGATGAGTTGCTCCTTGAACATTGGTATTTGTATACATTGCGCTTGCTTCTTTATCGCAATCAGGGTCAATGTGAGAAACATTTACTACATTCTTAGAATATCAACCTTCTACAGGGGGCTAACCTACCTGATATTCTAGAGGAAACTGGTACCGGGATTTTACTCTACTACTATTTTTCCTCATTTGTTTTCTTGGAAGGGCAAACAGTAGGGATGTCTGCAATCCACCAGTTGATGCCTTTTTCACTCAGGGCCCCACTTTCGGGATCATGCTGCAAAGCACTTTCGAAGTCATCGTAGGCACCTTAGTTTCCGATTCCCCAAACGGTATGTTGGCTTGCCCTGCACAATTTAGCCAAACTTGAGACGAAATCCATCCTACACATCCCCAGGTGAAAGTAGAAGTCTTGTCCTCGTGCTTGAAGTCTGCTGATTTTGTTTTTGTTGGAAAGGTTCACAGAATGACACAAACACATTCAGGGCCTTTCTGGGCAACCAACAGAAAAACCGAAGAATATGACCAGCCTCCTCAACTGAGCCGGCCACTCTTATAATCGCCTTTGCGATAGTATGCTTGCCCTCGACAACACAAAAGCTCTCCAGGCTCTGGCATAGCGGGAATTGCCTGATCGTGGCAGCTTCCCCACATCATTTGAGCAAGGTCACAATATGCCACATGCCTCGTTGCACTCTCGAATGAGATGTTCGTAGTGGCCTGGCTTCAAATCAATCAAAGAAGCTCTGACATTCGGCAAACCACACTCAAGCAAGTTGTGCATATAGTCTGAACAAATGAGCAAAGCAGCATCAACTGTTGGAAATAAACTTCAAACCTGGCTGACCAAAGGGGTGGATGTTCTACCAGCCCTTCTCTCCGGCCTTGCTTCAAACGAATCTGTGCTCGACGCTCCCAAGCCTCGTGCCAGACTGACGAGGAGATCTAGGACCTAGGAGATCTAGGAGCCATGATGTTGCTATGACTTGTATTGACTTGTTGCTGTGGGCCACTGTCCCACAAGCCCATGCCGCCATGCCTTGTAGTTGTATTGGTCACGTTTGATGACCTCATCCAAGTCTGCCACTGCACCCGGCAGATCCTTCAGGTGCTGCTTGGCAATGGCCCTGAGTACCCACAGATCCGCCTGTCAGAGCTGGGAAAAGTGCCATGAAAAAGGGCAGCAAATCTTGGCAAAATGATGGAACACAGCCAGACGATGTCAGAAGATGTCAGAAGATGTCAGAAGCACATACTGTCATCCGGGTTTCGCCTGATCACTCATTTTGAGAGCTTGAGTGCAATCCCGGGCAGCCCCTTCGTAGTCGCCAGTTTCCAACCTGCACTGCCGTCTTCGCTTCTCACAGCGTTCAATAGGTTGCTAAGCCACATGCAAAGTTGCTATCCCTGGCCTGATCTTGGCACCTCACTGACTGGAAGCAAGTAATCTGGACTGCCATATTTACTATCCATGAGAGTCCTCACCAATTTTCCAAGGTCTCTGGTTCTCAGGATGTGACGCTGCATAAAATTGCAAGCATTTGGATGGAGCTTGATGGCCTTTCATCGTAATACCGGGTTTCCAGAGAAATCTGCTGCAATTTGATGTGCATGTTGGTTCCTCAGTGTCAGCCATGGCCTTAGAAGTGTCACCTTCAGCAGCCTTCTTCTGGCCCAAGTTTAGCCTGTGACATCTGGACAATGACAATGACCAAGTAAAATATGGCAACGGCGAATCAATCTGGAGCTATGGGCCCTTCACTGGAATAGTAATGGGAATAGGCTGCCCAGTTAGTCCTCATCCACAATATTCCCATCACCATTGTTATCCACCTTTAGTATCTTGGTTGTCAATATTCCGTTTGTAAATATATTACAATAATAGTTCCAGTATTGATATTCTCAGTGTTAATATTTCCATTATAAATATTGTCATCATTCAGACTACCTTTGTTGACATTACACTTTTCCAATTTTTTGTACTCCAAAACACATGGGTTTGTCTGAAAATAGGGTACCTCTAAATCCATTGCTTCATTATCATTTTCCCATGAACAATGGCTATAATTTGGCTTATCCCCATCATTAATATTACCATTATTAATATTCCCATTGTTCATACTCCCATTGTTAAGATTATCAATATGATTCATCTTCCCATCTTAGTATCTTAGTTGTCAACATGCCCATTCTTAATATAGCTGCCACTGTGAATATTACCACATTATCACCATCAATATTACCATGATGAATATTGCCCCCAAACACATCTTACTGGTGCGAAAAGTAGAGAATGGGGGTTGCTGACCTATAATAACCATTGATCATCATTCCAGCAACCCCCATTCCCTACTAAGCACCAGTAAGACATTCATCCAGCACCTTGCAGCTCCACGATTTCTCCAGCTGCCCGCGTGTTTCGGATCGAGGCGTATGGCCTCGAGCAATTTCGAACATGGGACGTTTCAACATGGGCCGCAGGCACCCCAAACAACACCATAACAATGTTGTATTCATACTGTATGACTATATGATAATTATATATATATATATGTATATATTTATGATATCTATTGATCTGTTATAATTGCCTATGCCAAAAAGGAGGCAAACCCATGTCTTCTTTTCAGAACCAGTGTTCACCAAGAAGGTTGTTGGTTGGATACTGTACGATTTCTTTGAGAAATCGGAACATGTTGTTCTCCAGGCAAATGATACTGTATTTCAATACATTGCAATGGCAAAACGGAATTGGGCTCAGAAACCCTACATATCCGATCCTTACAGTATGCACTCGCTCCTGGAGCTCAGCATGCCTACGTAGACCATGCTTTGTGCAAGCAGCTGCTTGCTTCAAATTCAGTCTGACCAAGTGATTAAAAATCCACACAACGAAAAGACTCCGCTCCGATGTCTGTCAGTGACCTTGTAACGTGAGAAGTTGGGTGCGAGCACCATCTGACCCTGATCTGTATCCTTCTGACAAAAAAAGCACCAATCCCAGAGTCTCTGAGGCAATGTCCTGATCGTAGTCAGAGGTGGCTGATGTATAGTCCTGGATCAGATATCAGCATGTCATCATCTTTCATGGGGTGTCTGAAAATAGGATATACCATGTATACCATGTATACCCCCAATCTATGGATATTTTATGTCATTTTATGTTATTTTAATTGGGGTTACCCTGCTGCACAGCGCAACGCCTCCAACATCATCTTGGCCAAGCCGCGCCTGTGCATGTCTGAAAATAGGTTACCATTGGTTACCCCAAAATATGAATCATATGATGAGAATATGATGATTCATCATCATTTTTTCATAATTATTGAATGGGCATTTTGGGGGTATCCGGGACAAAGCCATACGTTCTGTTTGGGAATGTGGAATCTCACCCGAGTTTGGTCAACCGAGCCTTCTCCAGAACTCTGGCCGAACACCTTCAGCCTGGATGGCGTCTGTGGCATCTTCCACAGCACCGACATAGTCTCGAATCCCTGGCGGCGCAATCGATGTCAACCACTCAATGCTGAGACCGCAGCATTGTTTTCAAAAAGTAGCTTTTTGCAGATGAAGTTCATCACAAAACGTGAAATGAAATGATGATTTGTAGTCTCCGTACGGCTGGAGATCTGTTTTGTTTAAAAAAACTCAACTTACTGCAGCTATCTTACTCAATCAGGTCAGCTCTTCCGTGCCGTGCTGCGGCTCTTCTCTCCAAGAGTCGCCTTGGGGTCAGGGGGGAACAAAATACATACCCTTCACTTAACAAGAAAGAAGATATATAGTGTAGCTATACGTACATATATATATATATAGTACTATATAGCATACTTACTAGCAACTAGCATACTTACTTCCTATTATAGTTACTAGGTATAGTTGCTAGTATAGTTGATTACTAGTATACATCCTGAAAGGCTGCGAGGATGTTCTGCAACTGCAAAGAACAACTTGTTCCCAATCTTTTTTGAATTGGTGGGACCTAAGGCAATGGCGCATCGGTGGGATCAAGTTGCACCGCCATGTTCAGGTCCTATGCGGCACTTGACAGGTCATTGGCATGAAACCAGCCATTTTTTTCAAAGGTCAAAGATTCTGCCTCAAGGATTTACCCATGAACACATATTATGAAAACCGGTGACTTATCATGCTTGATCATGATTTATCCATAGTCAATCATGTTCAACCCATCAGTTTGATCGTTTTCACCCCATCCCTGATCCATCCCTGATCATTTTAAGATCCTCAGCTCTGACGCCAAACTCCTTACACTTCTGTCCTCAAGGGCGGCCTGTGCTTCACCAGCTTGCAGCCGCACAATCCCTCGCTGCTTCCAAGCAAGACCTTGGGACACACTCGGTCGCTGATCTACAATCATCATGGGGTGAAAATGATTGACATTGATTAAATATGATTAAATATTGTTTGACTGGGTAGTTTTCCGAAGAATGGGGTGTTGGATGGTGTTGGGATTTCCATTCTCATGTCCAAATCGTCGGGATATGAGATGATTTTAATACCACACTTCAGGGAAAGGCCGTTGGACGGAGAGTGTCTGAGATTTCGACCGCAGTCTGGAGCCAAAGCCACTGCCTGACATGGCCGTGGCCAATGGCAGTTGGAGTATGAAACAGCTACGTGACTCCTGCCTGGGTGCAGCATGATATTGTGTGCCGCAAGTCTTTTCTTGCCAGACTCAGCTGCGCAGCCTTTGCCTCAGTTGAATTCAGTTGAGCCATTCTGTCATTTCTGTGAATTCAAATCATTGCTAAGGATGCTAGCCCATGACACCGTGCAATGAAACTTCACAGCCAACCAGTAAACAAGAGTAACAACACACACACACACATCTCCTATCCATTCATCTTCCTACAACCCATCGGTGTGTGGAATCCATTCCAAAGGTGTCCGTCCACAATCAGAAAGATGCTAACTGTCATGCCGGTAGCTCTCCAGGGTCCAAACCAAGAAGCCAGCCGCATCAGAGAGCGGTGAAAAAAGCACAGACCTCATGTTTCCCCTATCTCTCCCCATCTGTGGACATCGAGCACATATTGTCACTTAGCACGATCTGAAGTGGAGAGCGCCACAGGGTAGGATGTCGTATATATATATATATATGTACATATATGTATATATTCAAGTATGTACATACATAATCATACATATAGTATAAGATAAATAAATACATTGTACCTGTGTAACAAAGTTGTCAAAACATCCAGTCAGTTTACCAACAGCCAAGGCTAGAACCCAACCCCTGTGGGACTGGACTGTCCAAGGCTCAGCTCCAAGGATACCTGCAGCTGGCATCATCCTCCCCCCCAAAAAACGTGGCAGGTTTTGATCCCCAAAAAAACACATGAATTTCGAATCAAAGGAACCTGTGGCTTTCACTTTTCAGACAATACTGACAGCTAAAGTCCTAAAGTACACGGTTTTACGATGCTTCGACCTCCCATCATTGCATGAATTCAATCTCTTCACACATCACTGAGGACTGCACCGAGTTGGATCTCATTGGTCGTGGGGGTGGGGGGAAATGGGCGCTGAAGGGACTGGACGGTTTGGCTTCGCTGGGGCTGGCTGGTGCATCACGGCCAAACAGCCACTGCTGGTAGCTTGGGGCCTCCACTTTTCGCCCACCCAGCGGGGTGGATCGGGCCGAATTGCTGGAGAGCGGCATGGCGAAGACAAGATTCCAGTACTTACACACTTGTCTGACGATATGTAAAGTAGTTAAATGTACTTCTGTTTGTATAACTTGCATATACACATAAACTACATATCAATACATGACATGTATTGTTTTGAAGGAGATGCATGGAAATTAAACACTTTGGAAGCGGGCTAAAGGAGGAGTCCAAATGTCACTGGCAGCTGTATCTGCATGTACTTGCCATGCATTGTGATATCTCTAGCCACAAAAATCGGCAATGACTGGCGGCTAGAACCAAAATTGCTAAAGCGCTCAGCAGCAAAACGGAAGATCGGGAGATTTGTTTCGCATTTTGGAGTGGCCTTGGTACTTCAATACGTTGAAAATTCAGCTTGCCCATTTGCCAGGACAAAGGTCACCCATTTTCCAAAAGGCCACGCGTCAAGTGCTTACAGGTGGCCTCCAGCCATCAAGAAAAAGCTTGGCGACAACATCGATTGAAGGCTCATTGGTTGGGCGGAGAGGTGAATAAGTTGGAAAATAATCCGTCTGTTCATTGCAGGACCATCGACAGTTATGTCATATCATGTCTTTCCATGTTTGGGGCCTTCTGTCGTCTGAGACGTAGAACCGCCACAAAGCCAGAAAAAGGCGCATAGCCGCGTAGACGAGTACCTCACAGTCGACATAACTGCATCGCTCGAAGCGTTGGTCAAACTTTTAGTGCCCAAATCTGGGATGGTTGACTAGAAAAACACTAGAAAAATGACCGACATATCCCAGGTTTTGACCAAGACCTTTGTATGGATTTTGTCCAAGAATAGGGCAGCCCCAAAACCAACTGCTGAATATTGCTTAATCATCATTTCAGTTCATTTTCCCAGATCCATGTGATTTTCTGGGAACCTTAGGAAATTTTGAGGGTATACGGTATACGGCACCATTTCAGACCCAACGGCACGAATAGGGAAGCGTTGGCGAAGTATTGTCCCCACGTGGGCTGCGTGGAGTCGTCCCTGCAGCCAAATACCATGAGATTTATGGGATCTGGGATATGTGATAGGTTTGTCTGAAAATAGTGTGCCCCCAAATTCGGTGGTTCATCATCATTTCTCCCAATACAATGCCCATTTGGACTTTCGGACGCAAATCATGTCGGGATGCTTCACCTGTCCGGTTCCTCAGGGCGTTTGGTTTTGATCCACTTGATCCACTGTGCTGCATTTTGCTAGCCTGGCCTTTCGCCTCCCTTGTTGTAGTTTCGACGTTGCCATCCGGGACGTTCCAGGCGTCGCCTGCCTTGCCTTTGCAGCCACCCCCATGTCACGAAGCGATTCCAGTAATCATTCTTCAATGTAAGGGCTTCAAGCATCAAAAAATCACTTTATACAGTACCATCTCTTATCTAATCTAGAGGAAGCAGAAAGGACACTTGTCTTTTTTTGAGACGTTCGATGTCGTTCGACTTTCTTGGCTGAACCGATTCATGATATTATGTGATATTTCATGACCAATTAAGGGGCTCAAAAAATCAACATGGAGGATTCCTGTGGGCAGACAGGCCGCCTCGGCAACGGCTTGCCGGCTGGTAGTATCTCTTCGGAAAGGCCAACCTTTCATGTGAAACTGCCACCATTCATCTGGCCGCTGTCCAACATCCCTAGTAGGTCTGCCTCCAACCTCCAGCACCAACGCGGAAGGTCTGGGGCGTCCTGCGCTTGTTATCAGACTATGTTAAACCTCTAGACCTGCAACTTCTTCATCACAGCATGCTTTATCAAGTTTGGTCTTGGAGCTTGCCTAATTCGGAAAACAGTTTTTGGTTTAGGGACCATACCTTCATGAACGTTGTGTTGAGTTTGGACATGTTTGGACATTTTCCAAGGGGATCTACGTGGATCACAGTCATCATAAGTCATCATACTAGTAGATACCGATTTAATCTAATTTAGTACATCCAGAAAAACACAGTGATCATATTCGCATTGCAATCGCTTTGTCCTTGTGGCCCAAGCGTACACTGCGCCCACGGTCGGTGGAACGAAACTTCCGAAACTGGCACACTCTGTCTCCGGATCAATGAAGCCCCCGCAAATTCAATAAAAAAAAAACATGGACTGGACACGTTTATGGAAAGACAGTGAAAGGCATCCAAATTCAGCGGCTTTCCCACCTCTCTGCAACTCCCATCTTCCTGTCGCATGACCTTTACCAACACTCTGACCTCCAGGCACAAACAGAGCCAAACATAGCTATAGACCCGACATGACCGGACTCATCGCCGGCATCGCACCTCTTTGGGATGCAACGCAACTGCAGCTTTCTGCAAGCAGTAGAGCCTTCGATTGTCCATGGTGTACCTTGCAGGATTCCCAACATCAGCCAATTGGGATGATCACCCCCAAGTTCTTGCAAAAATATGCAAAAATAACTTTGAAAGTGTTTGGAACCACCAACCATTTAAGGAGGTTTCCTAAAATGGGGGTACCTCCAAATCATCCAAGTCACTAGACCAAGAATTAGTTTTAAAACTTTAAACCCATCCTTTTGTTGAGAAACCCACATTTAGTGACTGTGCATCTCCGTCTGATTCCGCGTACCACTCGCGCTCTCCGTAGAGTTCATTACCTTCTTCGTCGAACAACTGGGTCCCATCCTCGCGGAGGCCATCGATGTCATTTCTGGTGAACATTTTGGGATTTAACCAACAAGAATGATGTTTTTAATCCACCAGAATGGGGCTTTGTTTTTTATGAGTTCTTATGGATTATACAGTTGTACAATATAGCCTGGGAATGGGGTGACTCCCAAACTGGCATGTTCAATTCTTGGGAAAATTCCGACCAACAATGGGATTTCGGGGGATTTCCGTTTCAAAGAAACCCATCTCTGAAGCGCTGTCGGGAGGACCTCCTTTCTGAGCTTGATCCGCCACTGGATGACCTCGATCGCTGGAAATTCAGCTTGCAGCAGCCTGGCTGGATGATGGTTTTGTCTCTTCAAAAAGATCCGGGAACATGAGGGAACCCAAGGGAACCCAACCACTGCTTTTCCATCCATGACTTAGATTTACAATATTTTTATGGATTTTGAAGGTTCCCATCTCTTGGGACAGACCGAACATGCATATAGCAGGACAAATGATGCACAATACGAACCCAAATGAAAACATGGCACCACGGCCAGCACACAAAATCCGCCAGTGAAACCACCAGTCAGACTCTTCTGGCACACCAAATTCCTGCCAGGAACAGCATAGCCAGTCGGATGGAAACTGTCTGTTGCAGTAGTTTGGAAATGATTGCAAATGACACGCACACATTAACATACAAAAACATACAAAAACCACGAACTTGAAAGGGAAGAGTCGCATTGCACCTTGAGCTGAAGATCGTCTTTCTTTGGAGATATTCGGCTCGAGCCTGGGTTTGATGAAGGAAACAAGTGAAACCATGTGAAGATGTCACCAATGACAAAGCCCAAATCAGCAACAGCTAGGCAGCATCCAAGGGGTCAACTGATAGACTCCACAGCACGGTCAAGCGGTCGACCATCCTGCAATTTCTGCAAGAGAAACCTGGGGATCTATGCCTTGTGCAGTACGGATGTGATCCAACCTGGAACTCGGCACGGATGTGGTTCTGCGAGAAGAAAATTTCAAAGGGGCTAAGAAGCCTTCCCATGTCAGGCATCTACTCTACTCCACTCATCATCATCTCATCTCCATTCCAAGTGCAAACATGTGGAAAAATGTTCAGTTCAGTAGCAAATAATGACAAACAGTCACTGACGCCTGTTCTGATCGACCTTCAGCACATCCTCTCAACATCTCTCGACAAACTCCGACAAAGGGTTTCATGAGCTTTCCACGCCCTTTGATGCATATTCGATGGTTTGCATCTTCTGTCTGTGTGGAAAACTTTCAAACTGTACCACAAAAAACATGACACGGCCATGGGAAGTGCTGCTCTGGACTGGTGAAAACGTCAACCCCCCGCATTTCAGTTCCCCCGACTTGGAATTCGAACGGATATTTTGGATGCAACCAATTGGATCCAAAGCCATGGTTGTTTCACGATGAAAATGGTCTAATGCCTTGGATGATTCAGGGTACCCCCATTTCAAAGAAAAAGACATACCCGCTCATGTCAAAAAAAGCAACCAGAGTCCTGGCCATACATGTTGACAAGCTCCCCGATTGCCGCTTCAGCTGCTTTGGCTGCAGCATTTCCTGCCTGCCACACAGAATTGCCGTTTTTCAATCCTTTTCATCTGTCAAGTCAAACGTAGCAAAACAAGGCGATGGGTCAAAATCCTGGTGAATACAGTACCTCAAAAAGGCGGTACATGGATTTCATTGGATTTTCATCCCCCCAAATGTGGTGAATTGTAGCTTGCCCATCCCCACATCCACTCCTGTGCTTTGGCAACACAGTCGGAATCGGCAGCGCCTACGTCTTCAAACAACGGCAACCCAATGAAATGTGCTTCATGCACCACATCAAGCACCAAACATCATCATTAAATGTAATAATCACCGAAACATGATGAAACAGTACACAACATCAGTAAACCAAATATCATCAAACACACCCAACCAACCATTCCACCAATGCACAGCTCTGCCTTCGCGGACCACTTTCCGAGCCATTGAAGCTCGCCTGGCGGTGGGTATACGGGGGAGGTGGGTATGTATATTTTAAAATTTCAACCACCAGGGTCTGTGCACAGGGAACATGATGATAAACCATGATGAACCGCTAGATTTGGGGGGTACCCTAATTTCAGACAAGCCCAAATTGTTCAATAGACTGGATGCAAAGTTAATTGGAATATGACATGAGAAAGGCACCAATTCAGCTTTTGCTTTGCAAGCGCTTCATGGCTCAATTTCTTGTAAGGACATGCTTTGCTGCAATGGCTCTGTGACAATCCAGACTGATTTGATCCAATGAGTCAAGTGACAGTTGAGGACAGTCCTACAAATCTGCGCAGCATCACAATGTTCACAAATCACGAGCTGCAAATTCTTCAATGAGAGGACTTGAGCCACAACACGCATGATTCCAATGATTTGGAGAGGTTTGGCAGTGTTGGCAAACTCACAGCTGTCCTTCAGCATATTATTGTTCCACTGTCCAGTACATGTGACCTGTCCAAACTGGCAAAGAGCTAAGACTCCATTTTCTTGGTCCTGTAAAACAACGCTGCGAAATCCACATGTGCCTTTGGCAACATGCACGTTTGTGGCTTGTTCACAGTTGCAGCCATTTGCAGCTGGACAGAATCTATAAAACATCAACGCAACTTCAGTGTGTGCAAAGTGTCATGGACGCTCCAAGGTTTGAAACCTGGAAAGTTTCAGCAGATTTCGGTTTCAGCTGATCAGTTGGACTGCTAAAAGAGAAAAGAAATTGAAAAGAACAAACTTGGCTTCATGCAGATGAAACCTTCAAACGCGAGGTAGCTTTGGCCTAGCCAGAATGTTTATGGCAGAATTTGTACCGCAGAGCTTTTGTGGCATTGGGATCTTCGGTCCATGTGGTCGGGTTCAGATGTCTGTGTTAGACTGTCTTGATTCATGTAGAAAAAATTGACACATGATGAAACGTGTATGTAGTGGTAGATAGCGCGGCTGTCACAAGCAAAGTAGCTACATGACATATTGAGGATCATCAAATACCGGGTTCACTTATCTGTCAGGATGACTCCTGATGGACATTTGCGGCAATCCTTAACTCATCCATATTCTGGCAGCAACTGGACTTACTCCTTGCCTTCATCTCATTTTCCCGTTCACGCGCTTGAAGCCATGCTGCCCTGCATTTCGCCCGGCTGTGGCGACTTGCGATGAACGGAATCAGTTTGGCCACCTATCATTCCAACATATTCCAACAAATGAATTGGAAAAAACATGAAAAAACTCCAATTCTGTCCGCGTCCATCTGCCTTGCAGCTCCATCTGGATCGTAATCGGGAAGCCATTCAGGACTCCTAGGCCTGAAGGATGTGGCAAAACGCACTGCGTTTTAAGACCTCCTCTTTGGATCTCTTTGGTATGGTTTACACATGTTTTTATACCATTCTACACCACCTTTTCTGGTAAAATTAGGGACAGTTTGTGGTTTTCGGTCTAGTGTGGTCTACCACATTCCTAGTATAGCCCTCATTCTTGGTACTTATAAGAAGTGCCAGGATGATTCTTGGGAGCATCTCCCAGCCTGTTCTTGCTTGCCTCCCTTTCGCCTCCACGTCCGGAAAGGTGCCGTTGACACTATAACACGGCAAGATAGAAGACACATGGGTTTGGCCAGAAATGATGTACACCCATCAAGTAACCATTTTTCATGGGAATATTCGGAATATGATGATAAACCATAGGATTTTGGGGTACCCCATTGTTAGACAAACCCACATTGCTCCATGCCTAGTGCACTAACTGAGATACTAGTGACCCAGGTGGCAATCCAGCCTCTGCTCTTTGCGAAGCCAGAGATTGAATGCGCCGCAGCGGCTAAGCCAGGGGTGAGCAAGTGGGACCATGTACAGTGGAATGCTCACTGAGCAAGATGTTAAGAGTTTATATACCACACTCTCTCGTTGCATCACTGAGCAACACCCAAGTGTGTGACGCCCAAGACGCTTTTCGCGTCGTTGAAGCGCGGTAGTCTGCCCGACCTTCGATGCCCCATGCTCTCCCATATCCGTTGGTCAATACTGTAAGCCTGGAGGTAGCACCAACGCGCTTGGCTCCAAGCAACTGCCTTTTCCCAGATTTCTGAGCGAGGCAGAGTACGGTACCTGCACGGTTGCAAGATGTTTCAAGTTTCAAGCATGTAAATACCTAGACAACCCACAAAGACAAAGTTTTGCCATGGTTTCCCAACCCCCAAAGTAAGATGATTCACGTTATCTCACAACATCTCGGCACTGACGAGTTTTGCAGAGTTCACTCCCAGCCTGGGTCCTAAGAGAGCCATCAGATCTCCGAGGCGTTCAATCATGTCTGGCCTGACAGGCATCGACAGGCTGCCAGGAAAAAACTGCACAGGCAATCCCAGGCTCCGCACGGATCGCGTGGTCGCAGTCCTTTCGCCAGCGGTTGGAAATATGGCCAGGGGCCAGGCCATGTTGGTATCATGTCTCAGAGCTCAGGAGAGGTAAACGGCCCAGTTCGCTTGCCATGCTTGCAACCACCAACAAAAAGAACATCAAAAGACATCGGAGAACAGCGGGAAATTATCAAACACATATCAAAGGCCAATCAAAGACCTGCAAAAAAAACAAAAATCTTCAAACATCCCCCAATCCCTGGACATCCAGATCGACTCCTCCAGCCCATGTTGCTCTCAGGGCAGCTGCATCAGCGTCAGCTGCTGCCAAAAGCTCATCCTGGCGAAAATGGACCCTTCCCTGGCGGAATATTTCAGGTGGAGTTGGGCTATTCCCAATTCTGACCCATGAATACCATGTAAGGTACCCCGTTTGAAAGATGTTTGGAAGGTATTGTCTCAACATATCTCGACTAATATCTCAACATCATAGCTTAACCATATCCCCATTATATAGTAATTATTATCCCTAGCTGTACAGTTATGTATATATCTAAGTGTATACATACATATACATACCATAGATATCATGATGACCTCCCCTGTTGGTCAGCCCCTCAGTGTGCCTCCCGACTGGGAGTGCTGAACAGCCGATCTTCCTCGGTTTCCTCCCGCTCGGTAGCACCTGCAACTGTGACTTTGCCGTGACGACAGCCTTCACTGATCTCCCGCCTGGGAAAAATCCAAAGGCTGGCGAAACGATCGTCCTTGTGCGGCGGATGTGGGAAACCAATGGACATCTATGGAAATCAGTGGATTTCCATCAGCACATGCTCCTCTTCTTAGGCGAAGCACGCCTGGGCGGAAAAAACCATTCAACATGCGACTCTGTTGAAATGGATATACTGATATAGAAGCCCAATCAAGTCAACATGATCCGACACTTGCCTGAGTTTGGACAGACTGGATGAACTTGTCGCTGCAAAATGATCTCCTCAGAACATCAACCACTGTTCCGAATGACATCAACTTCATCCATCTTCCAGCACGTCAACATATGTTCGTCCGAAAATAGATCACCACCACAATCTGACGGTTCATGATCAGTCTCTCGATTTTAACATGGCTTTCCTCATTAAGAAATATTATATAAACGTAAGGGCAATTGGATTGGGTATCCATCATCCCATGCTTTTGTCTCCTGGGGACTCCGGATGCTCGTGTGCCAGGACACAAGCTGGAACAGACTGAGTCGCTGCAGCCATCTGTCACATGGGATGGACAGGGAGTGCGACCCCACGTGTTTTATCTTGTGTTTGGAATCAATCAGATTCCTTTAAAAACAATTTGAGGCTGGAATGAAGAACATCTCAAAGCTATTCAAATCTCACGACAAGTAGACAGAATACAAAGACATCAAATTTGAGTATGGCTCAAAAACATGATGAACCTCTGGACTCACAAATTTGATCAAATTTGGTCATTCATTGTAGTCAGCCATCCAATTTTGGGTGTCGTCAATAAGTTTAAACCACAGCCAAATGCGCAGGCACTCGAATCTGTGTCAAGAGCCGAGCCGGGCCTGATCATCCGATGGTGACGTCAATCGCTCAGATGACTGAAACCGCCGTTGCCGTGTCTGTGAAGCTGGCCTTCAGACACGGAGCTGCGCAGTGCAGTGCATGAATGAACATTTTCAGAAATATCAACACTGTTTAAAATCTATCATCTTTCATTTAATGATTTTACTAGAAATAATTAGAATATATATTAGAATCACACTCTGCCTAGAAAATGTGATGGCATTACTATGCCCGCTCAGCCCACTGAAGCGTGTTTCGGAAAGTGAGATGTAGCAGCTCTCCAAATTTTATTAGAAATACTCCAAGGAGCCTTGTGGAAATTCAATGCAGAAAGGTGAGCTGTGAGCTGTGCTTTTTCCAAGTCGAGAGAGCACAGATTTTTCCCTTCTCGTAACAATCCTGTTGGAAAAAGCTGCGTTCCAGCTGCATCCAAGCTGTACGATAGGAAAGTTAGGAGAAAGCTGAATGCCATTGAGCTGGCCCTGTACACGGTCTGCCCAGTTGCAAAAGGAGACTCTACAAATGCAATGCATTTTGCTTGGCAGTCAGGCTACATTGCTCACGGCAAAATTTCGCTAGGGACGTTGGAGTTGGCTCCAGCAGTTTGGTTTGAGTCTGAAGGGGTGGGTTGCACACCGCACTGAGAACAGTCAGGGGTGTGTTGCCAAGATGGTCTTGGCACTCACTGGCACCAGTTCAGGCATCCAGTTTCCGCACCTGTCATGACTGGTCCCTGTCCAGTGCAGAGGCTGCACTCCGGAGTGTACTGCCAGGACGAAGACGGAAGCCATCCGCACCAATTTGCACAGCTGTTTTGGGATTCTGCAGGTCCTACAGAGCCGTTACACTCGCCAACGTACTGGAGAGAGCTCAATGGCACCCACTTGCACCAGTCCGGTTGTGAGGCAAGTGCCTTCACTTTCAGACCTGTCTGACCTGTCTGACCTCTCTGACCTGTCCTCACAGACTGCTGGGAATCCAAGACCATTGGCTTCTCACACTGACTGCAGTCTGATGCATTTGTCCATGCCGGCCTCGAGACCCATTGACAGCCGGCCTCGCATCCGTTTTGCAATGCAGTCGCAGGCACGGTCACTGACTTGTAGTGGGTTGAATAAAGGCCGTAACATCCGCCACACCCTGAGGTGTAGCCCCAAGATGGGCCAGGTACCCACTGGCACCAGTTGGCACAGCCAAAGTTTGCATATCCAGGAGAGTAGCCACTGCATTCAGGCACATACTGTTGCGAGGCCAGAGGCACCCACCGGCACCAGTCAGGTTGCGCAATGACAGGTGTCCACGGTGTCAACAACAAAGCCAAGACGTTGACGCTCTTCATAGCGTCCAACAGCAAAGCTTGGTGAAGCGACGCAAATGATCCAGTGGAGCCAAAGCTGCTGACCAACCCACCAACTACATACACATAAACAATCATAAACATGCCTTGTTGTTGAAGTCTTTGATCAAAACATGGAAACAAATGCAACTCCAAAGCCCATTGATGATCTGGTAGTAGTACATCTGATCATCACCACGCCTGCCTCTCGCTCAAAGCGCCAGGGTGAATGGCAGGATGCATCATTTCAGTGTGCGACGCAGCGAAACCTGCTTTGTTCATCATGTGAATTATGCGTGAGGAACAAATCGGAGAAAACGTTGACTATTTTGAGTGTCCCCAAATACATCCAAATACACTCCATATTGGGGGAATTAGCGCCTGTCCTCTCACACCAGTGTTGACCAACGAAGCACGGGCAAGAATTTGCGCCCAGATTTGTCGATTGGTGCTCGATTGTGCCATTGTTTTTCTCAGAACTATCAGACTTTTTTTTCCAGGAGGAACTTCCTTCATTGATCTTTGTGGATCCGAAAAAGCACCACTCCTCTACTACAGCTTTGTGTATCTTCCTGAGCACCCTGTTTACCAAAAATGTTAAGTCAAGGTTTCCCAATTTACAAAAGCGGTTGTATCTTACTTAGCACCATTCATCTTGAATCCTTGGACTTGGAATGCCACCATTGACAAACAAACAGAAAGAACGAACAAAGGACAGGAAAGAACAAGAAGAAGGAAGAAAGAACAAAGGAACAAAACTAGGATGAAAGGAAAGGAAGTAAAAGGAAGAACGAAGGATGGAATGAAAAACAGAAAAACATGATCCTACACTAAAGAACTTTACCTGGAAAGTAAACTTGAGTTGATCAAAACCATTGCTTTTCCTAAGGAGTTTTGGTTTATATAAGATGTAATAAAGGAAAATGATTTGGACGCAGATTCAACCGATTTAAATCCTTACGGGTACTTAGATTCATGACCCTTGGGTTTCCCAAAACTTGTCCCAGCAAACATGGACATTGATAGAGTACCCTTCAATTGTTTTGGGGCGGCCCTCACACTAATCAGCATCCAACAGTACAGTGCAACACTGTGCAACACAATGTGCAAAACCGTCTGCAACACATAAACTTTGCTGGAGGCACGAGTTACAGCTCTTCCTAGTGATTGAGGCAATGCCGCCGACGTAGCCTGCACTGTTGACATCATTCAAACAGTGTCAGCGCTCACTGCCACTCTCCAGTTTACTGCCTCACTGCCGCTCAAGCCTCCGAAGTACTGGTACGCAGGGCCGGGGTGGACCTCAAAAACCAAACTCATCGAGTTTGCTCCACTTCCACCACGCCACCATCAAAGTGATAAAAATAATAAACATCATGTGACCTGTTAAAAGGTGTAAATTCTCTAAGACATGGGTGTAGGTCAAAACCCAAAAAATCGCCGTGGAAGCCTATAGCGAGCTCAAAAAAACAGTGAAAAGGTTGGCAAATGAAAGTTTATCCTCCCAACCATGGTCTAAACATGATCGAAACATGGTCTAGACATGGTTCCCCATCTCCACAGCTGTGGCCCCCAAACGAACTTTTCTTTGGACTCGCTGGTGGGCTAGATACCTTGGACACACAGAGGACGTTGGATCTGGTGGGTTTTGGTTTCGGGATTCTCATCATGGAGATGATCATCCCCAATACATTGGGTTGTATGATATGGCATAATCATCGGGATTATCCCTCTATAATAAGCCATAATAATCATAGTATATACTATGGCATATATAATATATACATGGCACAATCACTCTATAATCAACCAAGAATAATCGACTGGGGTTTTGAACATTGCTCAAGTCTACTCTGTCAAATTACTGTTTGGATGTCAAGGTGGGGCTCGAACAATTGGGAAATCGTCTTCGTCTCTCGCATGCTTCGCTCGAATAAAGTGTGCCTACGTGCTGAGTGTCTGGAAAATCCAGGATTTCACAAAGTGTTTTGCAAACACAGATTGATTTCAATGTGCGCACTTGACAACACAAGATTCTCGAAGCCCCTGTCAATACTTTCTACTAGAGGCACTTTGCTTGAATGGTTGCAACCAAAAGAGAGGCGCGGAATTTTGCCTGAAGTTCCTTCTCGATCAGTTGAGATTTCTGCTTTTTGAACTCGACCTGTCAAAAAGTCTCGACTTCCAGCTCTTGTAAGAACGGTCGGCGAACAAATGTCATGCTTCACCTTCCGAAGGCCACATTTTTTGAAGTGTCTTGTAATCCTTGGCACACTTTGGGACATTTTGACATATTCCTGAATCTCAGCCTCATGGCAAATTAGATGCACAGAAAAGCTGCACTTGCTGGTCGTGCAAATGGTGATGGGGTCCAAACTGATTGCTGAGCTTGGTTACTTGCACACTTTTGGAATCGTCAGGCCTCATGCGAGAAGATTTGCAGCCGCTCAGTGTCACTCGAGATCTGGGCCCTTCATGCGCTCCTATTGACACAAGGATCCCTCCAATTCTACGAGAGGACATCATAGGACATCTACACATGAATGGTTTTGCCACATTAGTTGATCAATTCTTACTTACCATCAATGCGTCTTTGTCTGTAACAACAACACCTCATCAAGGTGCGAAAGTTATCCAAAGTTACGACTTCAACCATCTTGAATGGGGCCCTGCTGTTGCTGCCTGCCACGTTTGGATGTGTTCGGTGTGATGAAGTGGCCCTCATTCCCTTGTTTGCTTCCCATCTCTGTGGGGAACTTTGGAACCCCCCCATCCATTTCGCAGCAAGTGAGCGAAAACAGGTGTCAGTTTCAAAATTATCAGACACCTCAAAATGGCCATTAAACAATTGGGACATGCAATGCGATGATCAACCATGAGCGTTTGGGGGACGATGTTTTCATACAAACGCATCAGCAGTTCTGTAAACATCGACTTTTTCTTGGCTCCTGGCCTAGCTGGCGCCATTGAGCTGTAGCCTTCCATCAAAGCTGCCGTTGCACGCGGCTATCTTTGGGACCCCTTGGTGCTACCTACAGTAGTAACTGATTGATATTACTGTGTTGTCTCCTGGCCCCCGATGTCGGACCGCCTCAACTCAAGCCGCACTCATCGGTAGCCGATTGGAAGCGGCGTCTCACCCCAGTTTCAGGGCATTTAAGAGTTTAAAGCCGTCGTGACAAATCAGATTTACAAGTTCTCTGACATTCTTTACCTCTGAAACAACATGTCGCACAGTAGTTCCCACTATCCTGGGTACAATAACCCCCATCCTCTATCTCCTCTATCCACCCGCTAGTTGAGCCAAAAGGATCCATATACTAGGCTGAAAAGATCAAAAAGCATTGTGAGACCACTTCCAATTGCTTCCAGGTCCATTCTGATGTCCGGAGGCTTGGGTAACGGCTCTTCTTTTCTGATGCCATCTCAGCTTGGAAATATCTGGTAAGCAGGTGGAACCTGCCAGGACAGGTCCGGCATAACACCACCAGCACCATCACCACCAAGAGTGATGTTGAACACTGTTCAACTATGTTCAACTCCTCAATCCCTAAAATATCCAAAATGAGAAATGGGACGCAAAAGGACCCCTGCAACAGGAGCTTGGGTCTTTCAGCCTCATCTTCGCTGAAATTCCAGGCGGCCACAGCCTCCAATGGGGAACGCGGCGTTCATCGGAAGGTTGGTTTGGCATCGTGCAGGCAATAGACTGATGCGGAACACACCCACACTGTACCAGAATTAGTGCCAATTGAAGCATTGAAGGCACTGGGAATATGGACAAGAGAGGGCGAGAGTCTGGGATAAGTCAAGTTATATACGGATCAAAATTCGGTGAAGCAGCTCCAATGGATCCACAAACCTTGGCCTTGCTGAATGGCTTCAATTCCAGTGGGCAGTCCGCAGCAGCACCTTGGGAGCACCATCAATCCATCCTGCCGAAAACCTAATGCGCGCCAACTTTTTTCTGGGAGAATCACGCGCCAAGGCCGCCAAGTTCATTAATGAGTAGGAAATAGTGCAGATAACATGCTAGGGTGCACCTTTGAAAGCCATCACACAGTCCTGCTGGGAGCTCAACTGAAAAAACTTTCCTTGACGCCAGTGCTCACATTGGATTCCTCCACCTTTGCCACAGAAAGAACTGGATTTGGTGTTCCATTCCATGCTGAGAGGAAAAATGACGACTTCACTGCTCTGTTTTGCCTCACGCTGATATCTCCACCGAAAGCAGTCGAGTCCAAACGCCTGAGCCGCAAAGCCCATCAACGTCAGCAGAATGCAGTGAGACATAGTGAGTTGCTGAGTTGCTGACCATTCTGTGCGACTCAATTGCCAATTTCACCTCAAAGGCTCACAAGATCTTGCTCTCATGCTTTGGGGCTCAGACTGAGACTTCCCTACATTTCCCTACAATAGCAGTAGCGGTGTTGGTTGGTTGCCATGTGTTGCAAGTGTTCCAGGGGGCTGGCGTACTGAGATGATGCAGATTTCATCTCCAGGCTACATAGAGCAGCCTACAGAGGCTGCATCGATGAATTTCTGTCCGAATTGTCCCATGCTTTTCCCTCACCTGTGTAGCAAACACCGCTAGCGCTTCATCGTAGGGGGGACAATGATGACAAGCGAAAGCTGCCAGCTGCCGCCAAGTCTGCAAAGGAGATCCAGCTACCGTGATTCACACACACACACAAAAATGAAATAAACAAAACAGTTTACATAAGAATGGGCTGTTAAAGTCTCTTAAACACGTCTTGGATCAGCAAAGCCTAACATGCAATAGCAAACACGCAAACACACACACATCGCAGTCATCGCAGACTAGTTCACCCTACTTCGTTCGTCCTGCAGTGCTTCTTCCCATCGACCCAGATTCATCAGAGCCATGGCCTGTGCTGTGGGGATGTGATACCATGCCATGCGCTGTTCCGAGAATTGCATACAACTGCGGCAAAATGCCATTTTCCATTATCTTCCCCATCAAAATGGCCCATTTTGATGAATTTTGTGTATCATCCCGGATCATCCCCCATTGACGAACCCAATGCCTGAGCGACTCGTAGCTCTTGCGCATCCTTCCCCAGCAGCACGGTCTTCGTATCCGCGCTCTTCGTGGCTTCTCCGGCATCATCCTCGTCAACCTCTGGTGGTTCCTGCAACACATCTGGGTACCCAAAAACGATGAAAAAAGCATCACAAAGTCTTCATGTGTGGGAGTCAAAATAGTCAAATGCTAAGCGATGGTACATGATGTAGTAACTTGTTGAATGATCAAAATAGTGCATGTTGTATTCATGCGAATTGGCAATCGCCTAGCCGACTTGTGATACATATTCCATCCAACTCGACACAGTCAAGTTCTCCTGTGGAACTGCCACTATGTCACGGATTTGAACATATCTTGTGGTTGTAGCTCAACCCCCAAAACATCAATTTGAGATTGTCATCTCCTCGCACTTTCTCTGACTCTGGAATTCGAGTTTGAGCCTCCTCAGCATCTTCTTCGTCATCCATCTGCCCTTGCAAGGCTGCTGCTATGGTCTCTACACGCTCCTGGCGGCCAACAAGTCGTGTGCAGTGCGTCCAGGATGTGAATGAACATCTGATCCAACAGCCAAGAAGACCTCGGGTGGAAGTAAGGAGAGCTTTGCTTGGACCGGAGCATCCACCCGCATGAAAGTCCTTCAACCACTGCGAAGACTCTCTGACAATGGCACAACATGGCACAACTGATTCATTGGTGTCTATGCTTTTTGTATCTTTGTAATTCTTTGTACATCTATTTTGCCAGTCCTTCTGCCGGTCTTCAGCCTGGAAACCCGACGCACCAAAATCTTCAGATTGCAGCTATGGCGACTCTGCAGTCTCTGCAGCTAAGGTTGCCGCTCAGGTGGATCATCCAAACCACATTGTGGACAACTGCAGCCAACACATTGCAAGTTGCAAGGTTCGGGGCAATCAGTTTACAGCCCAGCTCAAAATGACAACTGCTGTCCGACCTGCAAGTGAAGTCCCGATTGAGAGACCTGGGAGGCGAACACAGGTATGGCACCATATCCTTGAGCGAATCTTAGGCTTTCTGAAGGCCCTTAGCAGCAGGCTGACTTCGCAAACTCTTTGGCGCTCGAAGCATCTCTGACCTTTGGAATGGGAAGTGTCAAACGGCTGGTGCATACCTTTTCAAAACTGCAAAACTTGGAGACGTCTCACCCTGACTTGTCCCTGAAAAAATCAAACGGACTGAAGGTCCTGAGCAGCATATGAACACCAGGAAATTCATGTTTCCTGTCAGCACCTACAAGCACTTTAGCTCTAGCTAGGACTTGAATAGCTGAGCGAGCGCTCTTGATATCCAGGGCAAATTGTGACAGCCTAACAACTAGGATACCTAGGAACAAAACATATGTACTGTGACGGATATACTTTACGATATCGTAACCAAAATGAGTGAATCATCGCACACAATCGATTCATTGCTGTTGCATATTCAACGGTTCTGAACCTGTCCTTCCAACCCTCTTCAACTATGCATGGTTGCTTCTTTGGATGAACAAATCACCAAACATTTTAACAGTTTGTTTCACACGGAGCGAAACGGTTTTAGAGATCCTCAAGGTCTGGTAACACGGGAATTCATGAGTCAATTCCATTTTCCGCCTCGTTCAATTGTGCTGTTCCTTCTAGTCTCGTCCTTTCCAACATTTTTATGCAACCGGTTCAAGACCTTTGGAATTTGGAGAGCCAAACAGCCTAAAGTTGAACCACAGAATTGGGTTGGAGCGGTGACTGAAGACACATTTATCGGCATTTGAAAGGACATTCACAACCCTTTTTCAACTGACAGGTACACAAGTGACACTTTGTGCACTCTCTTGTTTACTGCCAAGACTGCCACTCAATGTAGGTGATGTGAAGCCTTGCTCCAGCAATTCTCTAGGATCTCACCACTGATCACCACTGATCACCATGTCAATGTGCAAGTTGAGCATGAGATCCACAGACAGCTTTCCATTGTGCACCTAGATGGGCCAAGTTGAATGAGTTGAGTCCCCAGCTCTGTTCCAGCTTCCAACTTTTGGTTGGTGACAAAAGCAGTGAGGTCACCAATGGAAAACCGCTGAACTGAAGGCCTTGGTGCAGCTCATCACTGGATCACACCCGACCCAGTGTCCTATCCTCCGCGAAGGTCTTAGCACTCGACTCACAGGAATGGTTGAAACCACTGGCCAGCGCAAACACTCCGCTGCCAGTGAGGGGAAGGAAGTTGCAGTGGTGGCCTGCGCTTGGTACTTTCGCAACACGCAACTTGGATCTTCGGCATATTTTCGTCATCAAGGCCCAGGCAAAGTTGCTCAGAATTGGTGTAGAAACCCAAGGAGTTCAAGCCTCGCGCGTGCGTAGCTTTGTGGCGAAGAAAATCGATGGATGGCAACACACTTGACAGCTAAGTAGGCAGGCACATCTGAGGTAGCGAACGCACAACATCTTGGAGTCGTCTCTTTGCAGATTCAGAAAGGTCAATCTGCTTCCATGAAGAAGCAACTGCATCTTGCATGGCAGTCAGTGCTTCTATATCCTCTCATCAGGGCATGTGCTCTGAAGACATTTGGAATCCTGTGAAATCACACACACAGCGAAAAAAGTAAAGAATGTCCTCATCTTCACTGTCTGCGCTTGAAATTGAAGTTGGCTCCTGGCTTGGAGAATGTTCCAGTAATGTTCCAGGGTAAGGACATCTGACACCTCTGGGCATCTTCGAGTCGTGTGTCCTTTGGATGGAACGCCTCCAGCAATGAGTCCAAACTTCTGGAAAAACTCTTGGCCAGCTCCATACCTGTTTCCATGTTCCATGTGTTGGGCATGTGCAGTGCTTGGAATTTCAATAATTACCTGAATGCAGCATACTGATAATAAGTACATTAACACACTAAAAGTCACATTAGAACATGTCATGATAATATCAACGGCGATCAGGCAACTCATCACGCTTGGCTCATTGGTGTTTCCACATCTGCCTAGGGCAGCAGTGTCCGCGCTGGCGCAGTCTGCCCAAGGCTCATCCTCGAATCCCAATTATCTTGAGTGAAGAAGTCGATTGCTTTCTTAAAACAACCTTGAGCATAGGGCCGCACTCTCCATTCCACATCCAGTATTGCAACCTGCAGTTACACTGCCGTTCAGCATCAGAACGGAGACCCTCTTGCTCTCTGACCACTTGGGAAAGGGTCTAAGACAGTCTAAGCCTTTGACCAAGGGCCGCTCAACCAGAATGAGCGTCCCAGCTTCTATTGTCTTGGTGGCAAACCACCCTCTGCCTCGCGATCCAAAAGAAAGCCATCACCTACCATAAGAAACTACAACCTGTGCAAAAGTTGGGGCCAAGGATGAACTTTTGAGCCTACTCTGTTCAGCAGTCACTATCCATGCTACGTGCCTTGCCTTTCCCTGGTGATTCTTGCAAAGCGATAGCAGAAGAGACCTTAGAACATGCCATAACATGCCAATCCAAACCCATTTGAGCAAAGCGTGGCTTTGAAGTCCTTTTCCCGGCGAAAGTTAAGCAGTTGGAACATTGGTACCCGCCGAGCTGCAGCAAAGTGGGGTGATTCTGATGACATCTCTTCCGGCTTGTTCAAAGCATCAGTCCTGCAGAGGCAAGCTATCTCTAATCCTTTGTGTCAAGGAAAGGGATGTAGTCTTGTGGTCCTGCCCAGTAAGGCAAACAGGGACGTCTTGGAACCACTTGCTCTTAGTGGCAAAGCTTGCACCAGCTTCTGATACTTCAGTTTGTCAGCCTCATGGCTCTTCAAATTGTCTTCATGCTTCCAAAAATCTTCCAAGACGGAGGCCAGTGCTGACTGAGGTGTCAGCCCACAGGGAAGGGGCTACTAGAGCATCAAATGCTTTCTGCAATGTGTTCCAATCGACCTGACTCAAAACTTCTCTGATAAAATGGGAAACTTTATTCTGTGATTGCTTCCGGAGCACTTTGCACAAACCGGCTTTCAGCAAAGCTTTTCAGGAACAGCTGGTTAGAAAGAAGAGTACCTGATACATGCCACTGTACACAGTAGCTCGTTGGAATGGATAATCTATGATAATCTCATTTCATCATTTTCATTAATACAGTATAATACAGTACTATCTGTTAGAGCCTGAGAGCCATGCCGCTGAAGCGACATCTTCAGTCTGCCAACCCCAAAGCGTGTCACAGTCCAAAGGTGTTCGCCTTAGAACCCACCCGGGCAACGCAGCGACACAGAGCCCTGCACCGAATGTCTCACTGAGCCCAGGGCTTCAGTTGTTTCGCCTTTTTCGAGACCCTCTTTGGGGCAGACCGCGGCATGGAAATCGAAGGAAACTCAGGAAGTGTTTGACTCTGTCGCGGTGCCACCTTAAGAACTTGAACAGTTGACCCTGAACAATCCGCAGGACATTTGTCCCGCAACTTCATCGAAGAATCTGCCAACCGCCAATGTGAGGATATTGCCCCTTTCAAAGAAAGCATGAAGTCTGACTTTGCTTCTGCAATGTAATGCAGTCTGAATTGTCATCATACAGTATCTTTTCAACTCCAGACCTGTGAAGTGGCTGAACACCTAAAAATGCCCGACGCATTATTGCCACATTGCCATCTTATCGGCTGCATTCTAGCCAAAGATACAAGGACACCATCTGACCTTGCTCTTCATCAAAACAGCTGCAGCTGAAACATGATCCCCGTGACGCTGCCGTGCTTGAGGAAATGTTTTCCATGTGCTGCGCATCTTGGTTCTGTTGAAATGTTGTGTTCTACCACCACTGAATGTTTTGTCAGGGGTCCCTGCGCTTGTTGCGCAAGCTCGATTCTGGCTTTGGTTTTCGCCAGGCTTTGTACAAATGCAAAGGTGGAAACTCTGCGTTGGTCGAACTACAGAGTGTTGGGATTCTCCCTCACTCCTGGATACTTTGCTTGAGTCTGCGTACAAATCTATTTGGGGCTTTCATTTCTCACATTTCGCCCCCTTTTTTCACATGTTCTTCCTTATTTCCTATACAGTAATTTTCATCATCAACGAATCCTATTATTTCTCATTATTCTTTGTTATTCCATCTTTTTTTCCCGGAACCTGTTCTACATCCGCAATTCACGAGATAGCCGCCTGCAGGGTGGTCGGATGAGGCTGACATCCTGCAATGACCCAAGCTGAAGCTGCCAGCCTTCGACCGCTGGGGGGTCCATTCTTTGCATAGCCTGGCAGGGAGAAAGTGTGACAACACAGGACGATAGAAGCATTGCACGTATATGAGCTTTTAAGATGTATATATATATATACATATACATACGTATTATGTATCTTTAAATCAAACATTATATACTGATACATACATATGTATATATATATGTATATATGTATAGTGCATATGTATATATATATGTATATGTATACATATATGCACTATGCACACACACACACACATATATATATATGTATATATATACATATACATGCATATTTTTTTCGGTATATACAGGATTGTATATTGTAGGAATACAACTTAACACGGAATATTTACATACATATGTACATATATCTATCACCAACATAACAATGCTAAGGCCTAGAGAGTTTTACAACAATGTTTGATGAGATTTCCATCTACTGCCCAGTGGGCAGCCCCTCTGATGCCTTGCCTGGTCCAAAGGACTCTTGAGACAGTTGCAATTGCGGTAGAACCTCAGGTCTTGCACCAGATGTACCGGAACCCAAACAAAGTGATACCATAGTGATACCCTTAGCATAAATTGCACCCATCTAAATTCCAACATGTCTCAAATTGATCAAGGCTCAAGATCTTCGCTTTGTCCGGTCAGCCGTCGAGGACTTTGCATACCTCTCTGAACCTGCCGTTCCGGATCGCTCCAGACTTCGGTTCTCAGCATATTGAAACGGCGCAACTGTCAGCACCTTGCTCTCGAAAGCAATCCTTGGGTGCACCATTTTAACAAATCGGTCACGACTCATTGTTTATTGAATATGATTGAATTGTCTGGGGCCATCTGGGGCTCAGACCGTGCATCCATTTCATCTGCCAGCCGTGCTTCGAGGGAGTAAAGTCTGGCCTGGCCCAGATCGCCGCAGACTGCGCGCGGATATCTGTTCGACATCACAACTGTCCGCCTCGCTGATTTTGGCTGGTAGCGGATTTGAATGCACCCACTTGGCAACCTGGCAGCACACTGGGTGTTCACTGCATCTTTGAATTCTCCAGGGATTCTAATCAAACCTCCTTCCTCAAAGGTCCACATGAAACGAACCCTTCAGATCCTTCAGCCATTAAGGGGTAAAGGGGTATAAAGCACCATCCATGGGAGGCCTTTTGATCCAAAAGGAGAAGTTCTCGGGCGAGACCTCAGCAACTTGCTGGAAGTCAATCGACATTTGACTGGAGGACTTCCAGATCTAGCCAGGGAATGGTGGGATATATAGAGGTATACTTATATAATCACATATAGATCATTGCATGATCATTATATATCATTGTGCAAATATATATATATATACATATGTATATGGTTTTAAACACACTATGAAATACCAGTAGTACCGCACAAGGCGGTGGCGGAAGTTTCTAGAATAGGAAACCTATAGGAGAGGTTCGTTGCTGTGAATGATGGATGGCAGAGCGAACCCACTGATGGACCGACACGTGGCTGGAGGCAGCGCAGTGTTTGTGGTTGTACCAGTAGTTGTTGTTGTAGTTGTAGTTGTAGTTGTAGTTGTAGTTGTGATGCAGTGCAGTGTAGTGCTGTTGTAGTGGTTATCGTGGTTGTAGTTGTAGCCGTTGTAGCTGTAGTTGTCATGTAGTTGAAGTTGTAGTTGCAGCTGTAGTTGTAGTTGTTGTAGTTGTTGTAGTTGTAGCTGTTGTAGTTGTAGTGGTTATTGTGGTCGTAGTTGTAGTCGTAGTGGTAGTTGTAGTAGTTGTGGCTGAAGTGGTTGTTGTGGTTGTAGCTGTAGCTGTTGTAGTTGAAGTTGTAGTTGTAGTTGTTGTAGTTGTTGTAGTTGTTGTAGTTGTTGTAGTTGTTGTAGTTGTTGTAGTTGTTGTAGTTGTTGTAGTTGTTGTAGTTGTTGTAGTTGTTGTAGTTGTTGTAGTTGTTGTAGTTGTAGCTGTCGTAGTTGTAGTGGTTGTTGTGGCTGTAGTTGTAGTTGTAGTTGTAGTCGTAGTGGTAGTTGTAGTGGTAATGTACTTGTAGTTCATCACCATCAACATCTGGTAATGTACTTGTAGTTGTAGTGGTAGTTGTAGCTGTCATGTAGTTGAAGTTGTAGCTGTAGTTGTTGTATAGCTGTTGTAGTTGAAGTGGTTGTTGTGGTTGTAATTGTAGTTGCAGTTGTAGTCGTAGTGGTAGTTGTAGTGGTAATGTAGTTGTAGTTGTACTTGTAGTGGTAGTTGTAGTGGTAATGTAGTTGTAGTTGTAGTTGTGGTTGTAATTGTGCTTGTGCTTGTAGTTGTGGCGTAGTCACATCCAAACTTCAAAAGTCGTCCCGAAACCCTCAGTTTGGAACACTTTTGACATGGAAATGTGCTTCGCGCCACAACGGGGTTTACTTTTTCGACATCGAATCATCATCGAATCGTCAAAAAGTGCTCCGAGACCCTCAGTTTTTTACGATTTTCACCTCCAAATGTGCTTCGCCCCACAGCGCCGTGCACTTTTTCAACATCTCAACTTCCAAAAGTGGTCCGAACATGTGGTGTTTTGTACATTTTGACTTCCAAAGGTGCTTCGCGCCACAGCGCCGTGCACATTTTCGACATCTCAACTTCCAAAAGTTGTCCGGCCGCAACAGTTTTTAACACTTTTTACTTCCAAATGTGCTTCGCGCCACAACGCCGTGCACTTTTTCTACAGCTCAACTTCCAAAAGTGCTCCGAACATGGTGTGTTTTAACGCTTTTACTTCCGAATGTGCTTCGCGCCACAACGCCGTGCATTTTTCAACAGCTCAACTCACAAAAGTGCTCCGAACACGCCAGTTTTTAACACTTTTTACTTCCAAATGTGCTTCGCGCCACAACGGCGTGCAATTTTTCATCTCTCATCTACCGACATGTCTCCGCACCCGCCGCTTTNCAAATGTGCTTCGCGCCACAACGGCGTGCAATTTTTCATCTCTCATCTACCGACATGTCTCCGCACCCGCCGCTTTAGCGAGCCTACTTTTCGACCCTCGGGAGCCACAAAACATTGGAAAACCACAGTGTTTCGCGACTTTCCTACCTTTTCGCGCATCTGCATCTGCTCTCTTCTGACTTTCTCATCTCTTATCTTCTCTCTTCTGACTTTCTTCATGGCTGTGCTTTTCCATCTGTCCATATTGTCGGAAGGTTTAGCTTCTAAACTTCCTTCGACTATATTGTATGACATAACGATCATTCTCATATATCTATAATAATTCATAAACACATATAGTTCATGTAACATGTGTAATAGAACTATATATGTATATGTATATGTATGTATATATATATATAATTAACATTACTTATTACTTAACATCTCCAAAAGCAGCAACGTGTGCGAGCCAAGGTGCCACTCAAGTCCTCCCGCTTCACAAGTTCCAGAGACTGGCACAACGCGCAAACGGATTTCGGCTGAGTGGGTGCTCAATCTATGGAAAGCCCATTGTTGCAGAAAAATGCAAGAAACGGCTAGAACTCTCAATGAATAAACTATGAATGAACGATCAGTGAACTATCAATTAAGTATCTGTAAATGCCCCGCGAATAGCAAGAAATCGTCTCTTGAGTTTAAGCAAACATAACTTTGCAGTCCGCAATAATCATAATCATTTTTCGGTTCGCAGTAGCTGTCTTGCACTTCAAGAAATGATTGCTTGGGAAAACGATAGACTTGAATCCCAAGGCTTCAGGTTCTGAAATGAATGTCCGCGCACTTCCGGCACACACACACACACGTCTGCAGAGCACGAAGCGACGGGTTCTCTTTTTTTGGGAGAGGCAAGTGAGGGACTTGGATCTGCCACACGCAGAACTGTACAAGTGATGCCTTTTAAGGATTAGTTCCTGGTTCCCCGTCCAAAGCCGCAAATCAGGATCATGGTCGCTGAATTTGCGATAATCGACATCTGATTTTGAGACATCTCTGTACATTTGGTGCATATCTGTACGTTTGGCCGGCCCACATCAGCCTTCTGGAGAGAGCCACATTTAATTCAACGGGGATCAGGAACACTGGAAAAAATGCGGACACGTGCTGTCCAAGAGGGTAGGAGCATGCACGGTCTCTGCCAAATTCGCTGTCTGTCTTGTCTCTGCTTACTGTGGCTATTGAAAGCTACTGTATGTCTAAAATGGTGCTTTGACCTTCTTAGTAGGCTTTGGGAATGGCTTGCGCACACCGTTTTTGAACATCACTGGCTTGTACTCATCCGGCACACACTTGTGCATCACAGGGCTGTTCCGGTAGCGCTCGATATGGGCTTTGAAACCTTGATGTGGTCCACTCCAGCTCACTTCGCAAACCTTTGCTGTCGGCAAGGCCCAATCTGCAAAGCCATGGAAAATCTTCCACAACTCATCAACAGCCTTGCTGTCCACCATGTTCACGAAAGCATAGCCCAGATTTGCATCACGGTAGAAATCACATGGCAAGTAGACAAAGTCATATTTGCCCTTCATCCCATGCTCATCGAGCATCTGCAGAAACATCTCCCGGGTGTAGTTGTTGGGCAGGTTGCGCAGCATCACTGTGGTGCGTTCCTTGCCTTTACCCTGCCGAACCTCCTGCTTCTTGTCAGTGCTATGCTCCTCCACTTCGGGCTGAAGCTGATGCGATGCTTGATTTGCATGGCTTGGGACGGTCTGGCAGTGTGCTTCACTGAACTTGCCAGGCTCATAGACTGCTGGATCCTCATGCATCAGTGCAAAATCGGTCTTTGCGCGACGGAGCTTTCGAATTTTTTGCATCAGGCTCTGCCCATCATCGAGAAATGTGCCCCTGACGACCAGGCAGCAACCTGTGTCTGCCTCGTTCATCTCGTCCGCACGCATGTCCGACTTGGCATCGGAGCAGGGGGGAGGAACGTGCGAATGCTCAGCATCGCTGGCCATTTCAGTGCTCAGTTCGCTCAAACTGTCCACTTTCTGAAAGACGGGCACCACAACAACCGGAACGCACACAACAGCCGCCATGAGGCTCAGAGTCGGCCAGGCTTGAAGTGTTCTGACAGACAATTTCCCTTTGCTTGGGAACAAAAAGTTGCGAACATTGGTATGAAACGCTTTCGAATCACATGTGGACTGGTCACACAAGCTTGAAAGTAAAAATAAAAAAGATCTTCAGTTCTGGTTTAAAATGTCGGACCTTTGGACAAATCCCCCATTTAGTTGAATGATTTTCCCAGCTATAAGGTTCCATTTAGAGTGGATTTCCCATTGAAACCTCCATTTATCGATGATTTTCCCACCCAGACATGTCTGATTCCCATGGTCTACAACGTTATGAGGCCTCCGAGGTCTTGTCTGCAAACTCCGTGATTGCTTTCAGGCGAAGTTCGAGCGCATCGGACATGTCCTGGCGCGACCCAAATGAATCGAACCAAATTCATAATGTATCATATATATATATACATACATTGTATATATATATAATATATAGTGTACGCACATATATACTATGTATATATATATATGTATATATATTTATATGTATAATATATATATATATATATACTTTATATGTATTTATATGTATAATATATATATATACGTACGTATGTGTCTCTGAACATGTATGTATGTTATACATTATTCTACTATATAATATGCGCCACGGACGATATATCATTGAAAGAAAAAACGCCTATGGGTGGCAGTTGCAACAACTTTCTGGAGGGTTGATGGAGGGTGCTGAGGAAAAGAACCAGCAACAGGGGAACACCATTGTCCAATGCCAGCGTGATCTAGCGTGCAACAATTAACTTGCGTATCACTGGATGCCTCCGGTGGTCCTGCATTGCCTTGCTAAGCTTCTCATGTTGCCCATCGTGTCTGTCCACGTTGTCAGCCTCAAAAGCAGTTCATAGTTCATCCAATTTGATGGGATGATTGGGATCTGAGTAGCACATTGCATCACATGTCTACCATGTTCTTTCTATCCTTTGTCAATCCTTATATGATGCTGCAACACAAATGGCATACTGTAGCACACCATCTCCACATTCAGACGACATAAAGTGCTGCGAATCTGATGGCCCCGGCCATGTTGATCTTCATATCATCCATGGACTCGTGCAATTCTGAGGCTTTGGTTTCATGAGCCTCGCAAGTGCCGATGACAGGACACCAATGAAAGGGTGAACGGGCACCATAAAATATGGAGCCTTAGAAATAGTCTAGTTAGCCCACAGTCCAAGAAGTGGTTCTGCCCCGAAAAGGTCCCAATCAAAAGTTCCGCATGATGCAGGTATCGTCACAACGTTGCTTGGAAAAACTGACTATTCGCAGCTGACCCTGATGACTGATGACAAACAACACTTCATGACAGATGACAATGATTCACTGTCATGCGCGACTGCATTACTCAGTATTGCTTGACTGCCTTCTTAAATGCCTTCCTCGGCTACAAGATACAACAGAAGAATTTCCACTCTACAGCACTGCCACACTGCCACAATACCACCACGTTTCCTTTTGGCTAATGCAAAAATGACCACGATTGGTGGTGACATATCCCTAATTCTCATTGGTTTTACATGGATTCACAAATTGGAATCACTTTTATCCCCATCAAAACCATGCAACAAAAAAACACACCCGTTTCGGGAACCCCATCGGGTATGATTGTATGTGTACGTATGTATATAGTGTATATATATATATAACTATATATACTCATCCCAAGGAATCACCAATAAGATCCCAGATCACCAGATCCCCAGCCTGCTGCAGTTCCTCCAGTTTCTTCATGATCTCCTGGATGCTGCTGACCAGCGTGGGCGCCTGGTCCCTGAGCTTATCCAAGTCTACGCGGATGACCTGCCACAGAGCTGGGGGGGTTAGGAGAAAAGCTATGAGAATTTTCTGGAAATATGATGAATTATGACCAAGTTATGTCTTTCAAAATGGAATTTGATGGTAAACCATGGAATGTGGGGTATTTTACTTTCAAACAAACCGATTTGGTCGATGAAACATGGGAAACATATGGAAGCATACATAAACATACCCTAACATGCCAACAATCTGCGGCAGGTTCACCCACCATTTTCTTGGATGGGAGGGTATCACAAGCAAGAATTCACATATGTAAAGAAATCAAAAAGAGGCACTTCCGAAGGATGAACGGTCATGAATTCGACCCTTGAGACAGGCCGCATTTTGGAATCTAAACTTGACTCACTGTCTAAATCCATCTACATCCTAAACAGCTGAAGCAACTGAAGCGTGTTGGGCCGGCGTCGGTTTTCACGTGCATGGTGTTGAGATAGGCATTCAGCGGGTTCATGTGTCCTTCCACCATTTTTGCTACCTGTGCGGCAGCCAGAAATCTGTGGTGATCCAGGACTAAGCCTTGAAAAAGATCAGCCTGGCTTCTGTAGTCCTCAACCTTGTCGTCCGTCTGCCCTTGGTGGCCATGGATGTCCATAGTGATGCCATGATATGTTCACTATCTGTACCTTGTTCAGAAATGATTTCAGACTGCTAAGCTGGGCACGGCCCATGTCCGAAACCAGCTTCTGCACTTCAGACACGTGGTCCTGGACCCGCTAATTAGTGATGGTCTAGTCTTAAAATGATGATCATGATATATATATATATTGTATATCATATTATTTGTCATATATCAAGATGGATTTCTCTCGAAATGGCATGTATTTCAAAATGGCTTTTTGAATGAGTAACAATCAAACCACGGAATTTCGGAGTTCACAACTTTCCAGTTCTTACCCAGCTGCACTGTCCAGTTCTTATACACAGCTGCAATCTGTTTTGACTTCGACTCACCTCGATGCGACGTCCCAATCTCTCCATCTGCTGATCCGTGGTTCTTTGCTGAATCTCCAGTTCCTGGAGCAGATCTCTGGCTTTCCCTTCACTGGGGTCATGGAGATTCCATGGATTCCATGACCTTTGATCTTGAGTGGAACATCCAAAAAATCATCAAAAACATAGCTTCACAATCTATAGACCCAATTTAATTTGGGTTGATGATTCCCCTGTTAGACCCACTCACTCGGTGGTGCACAGTTTTCCTTCCACCACCTCCCACACCAGCCGTCCTCGCCCTTTCGTTGCACCGCCGTCTCCACGTCATGATGCTGGACACGCGTTGAGTGCAGTTCTTCCCTCAGACCCAATGGGTTTGTCCAAAAATGGGGTGATATCTCAAAATGGCACTTTTAAAGTGGAAAATAACGACAAAACCATCACATTTGGGGGTACATTGAACTGTACCTAGCTGTACCACGATTTTATACAGACCGCTCCTGCTTCTGAATCACTATCTCTTCCATCTCGATTGAGGCCCAAACACTGCAGCTTGTGTCTCAGCAAGACTTCCACTTAATGTTTCATTACCACGAGAGTGTTCCTTTCAGCACACCCACGTCAAGAGATGCTCCAACTGATGTCTTAATAGCATGCCATGCAGGACAAAATATTCGGAGGCCTCAAGAGTCTCTTGGCAGCTGGAGATCTTCTCTTCGGATTGTTGACATGCTTGATGTAACTCCTGGTGGGTAAGAGGTTGGTCCAGTTTGTACTTGAAGCACTAAAAAACAATTGACCCTGGCTGAACTGCCAAATGTGACGCCAAAAAGATGTTTAAAAAAAGGAATCCAAGAAAAAGGAGTCCAATGGAGTCAAACGGCCTGGATCGAAGTTTGCAAAGAAACATGCCGCTCTTGATCTTCCGCTTGACCTGCTCTCCATCTCTCAAAGGCCTCAGGGAAAATGTCAGGGACACCGGCAGAAAGCCAGTGGCCCTCAGCTCGAAACCGTGTTCAGCGTCTCCAGCTCCCTTTCTAGACCTGGAGGCAAATTGAAAATCAATATATATATATATATATAAAAATACACACACACATACATATATATATATATAATATAAATTACGCAAATATATAAACAATATACTGTCTGTTGACTGTCTGTATAAACTACAACCTTCCTAGGTCGCCACGGAGTCTTACAACATTTCTTTCCTGTGGAAACTCAAGCATCTACATTATCTGCTGAGACTTCTGCCAAGAACTGAAGTTTCCATCATGGCCACTCCTTGGCTGGTTGTAACTTGGAAGCATCTGAGACCCCACCATGGCGCCACAAACGCATCTCTCTGAGCGACCAGGCCATTTTGGCTCGGTGGCTCTACTGCCTCCAGCAGGTCTGTGACATTTTGGTCGCCTTTCGTAAAATGATCTAACTAATATCTACCAGTAGTTTCAATATTATTGTTTCAACATGTTTGTCTTTCTACATGTACGTATGTATGTATATATATATATATATTATGTTTACTCAACCTTTCACCAGTACAGTAAGGCAGGACCAATACCAACTCAGCCTCTGGAACTGCATCCGGGTGATCACCTTCTACAGCTCCTGGAGTTTTTCCAGACCCAGTGGGCTTTCTCAAGGCATCTGAGGAAAAGGGGCACAGTTACAGATCAGTTAGCGCCTGGAGATTGTTCAAGGCAATCTATCTGTAGTCCAAATGTCTGGCCTCAGAAATTGTTGCATGTTGAAGACACGGTTGAAGAATGTTGAAGGCCTTTGCTTTGAACACTCAATATTATCAGATCATCAGGCACTCACCGATCTGGCTGAAGACCACTGCCAAGCACTTCTCCATGCGCTGGAAAGTGTGGGCACAGGTCAAAGCCTGCTGCCTTCATGGAAATCCATGGAACATTTTGGAACATGTTGACATCCAAAGAATTGCTGCTTTCATGCTAGAAGCCTGACAGCAGCAGACTCCCCTGCGAGGTTTTGCTCACCACTGGCCATTCGCTCTTGCCTCAAATGACACAATTATAGCGAGACATGAAACATTTTCCGGGAACAACATGTTGGGTGGGACCCCCAGCATTTCAACTCAGGTTAGACTGAGTCCAGCACACGTTTGCAAGACTCTGCTCCACTGACATGAGCTTCTCCTGTGTAGATCAACTAAACATCTTGGCTTAGTCTTGCTGGTTGGTCGTGCATATCATTTGGAACGCGTGTAACTTTCCAACTCAGCACAGAATTGGGCGCCGCCAGGAATTGCCAGCTGCAGTTCCTCCATCTTGCCCAAAAAATCGCTCTGGCTCTTGGCACGTGTTTCATAGAAGTCAGCCCATTTCTTGATGGCATTCCTCGGTGCTATCGGCCATGGCAATACCAAGCAACACCATTGAAGCAACCAGAAACTGTCAGAAGTATTGTAAGAAAATGTGAGTGGTAAAGCCATTTTTTAGTCATTGTAGTAGCCAAGCACCATGTAGAAATGTAGATAAAATATGATAAAATATGGATGACATGTGGATTTAAATAAGTGGAATATTGTGGAACTCTTTGGATCTCGGTCCCTCTGCGTCCGTCTCGGAAACTTTCTCCGAGCAGCATATTTGTGTTCGTGGTCTGAAAGGACTTGAAAACCATGGGAGGTATGTTCTCCCAACTGTCCTTGTCAAGCCTCAAGCATCACTTTGGGCTCGGGTCAATTTTGTATGTGTCAAAATTGAGGTTCCCCGAAAATGGATGGTCAATGCTACAAAATGAGACAAATCAGGGGGTTTGGGGCCTTCAAATTTCAACCCACACCTGATTTGATTCTCAGTGCCCATCTGGTTTCGGTCAACAGAATCTGAGTTCTATGCACCATCTTTGCAATATTAAGAGACGCCATGGCTGCGTACTGGATCTACTGTGGAGGCAAAGGCTGCTACAGGGTCCCAAGAAACATGCGTTCTGGTTGCCTTCTGGTGCTCTCAATCCTGGTGGAGTTGCTTTTCCCTCTCACCCACAGCTTTTACCAGTGCAAACTACTCCACACAGTGCCTCGTTGAGCTTACTTTGCTGACGAATGTGAGGAAATGGCTAGCGATTCACAGGCTGGACTTAAATAACAGAGGTCTGCAATCAGTCTTCATCATTGAAGTTCACAGCAGGCCACGACACCCGGCCAGAGCACAAATCTTTTCCATACATCACATCGCCACAGTGCGCGCTTGCTTGACAAGTACCTGAAGCGATCAAGTGTGAGAGAGTAGGGGCGAGGTCTTCTCCTCAATTTTTCTTTCCAAAGTACCTCAGAAATCGCCTGGAAAAGCGGATCTCAGTTTCTGACGTCGTGGCGGCACCCCAGGTCCACCGGCACGGTGTCCAGGACAATGAGACCTTGAGATTTTGGATCTGCGCGGTTTGGATCACGGCCAGTGGCCTCGGTACAAATCCAAGGCACGGTGTCAGCCGGTGCAGCTTCCCGCCAGCTCAAGGTTCAATCAGTGCCAACCTGTCAGGGAACAAGATGGAACAAGCACAGCACTTGAAGGGGGGGAAACCATGGGCCAGTTGAACATACCGAAACTCTGACATGGGATGAATCAAGATCAAATCCCACCTGCTCCTCGATTTCTTGGAGTCTTCTCTGAAGACCTCGACCGTGATTCATCCGTCTGCTTGCAGATCTCATGTTCAAAAACATCATCCGTGTCACCCATCCAGCTACTCTGGGTCAAAATTGGGTACTCCCCAAAAGGGATGATTAATATTGACTCATAGTAAACATCACACAACATGACCAAAATCTGGAGTTCCCCTGGGCTCTTATTGTTTTCCTAATACCTCAGATTTCCAGGTGAAAGCTGAGCTAAGGAGGAGACCCAGAATCTGCTGCTGCAACGAAGTCTTCTCCCCTTTTAAGGTGGTGATCTGAGCCGCAAAGGCACAGCTGCAGGTCCAAGTGATCCAAGTGTCCTTGTAGTGGTTGATGGACATTCCCGCAATGGCTTAGAAGAATCAATGTGAATCCTGTGAAACATCAGGGAACTTTTCACCGTTTGCGAAACCTCAATGCTTTGGGGTGGTTCAAAGCAAGTTTCCGAATCCACAGGTTGCAATTTCTGGGCACTTGACCTGCTGTTGCAAGCGGGAATTTTCTGCCTGGCTAGGACTGTAGTTCGGGGGGGTACTGGGTGGTATCCCAGCCATTCTAAACGGCAAAAAAGGACTTTATGGTGAGTTGGTGGTGTCGACCTGCTTTGCAATCCATCCGTCAGGCCAAATAGAAACAGCAAGCCAAAAGTGTTTGAAACCACCACTTTCCACTTTCCATTTCGCTGGTCTGAAACCACCAACCAAAATTGGGAATGTCTGCAGCGCAGCTGTTCAATTCCGCCTTTTGTTGAGTGAAGTGCCTCCTCACCTAACAGGGCGAAGGTATCTGAAAGCAACTATTTCATCTTCACAGCAGTTCACTCCTCGTCTTGCAAACGCTGGACATCACCCACCATGGTCTTCTTCAGTTCCTGCCAATGGTTTCTTGTTTTGCTTGAAACACCTCCTTTTTGTCCTTGGCTTGTTCAATACCTTCATATGATACTCATATGGAGGTGTCCCCATTTTAACGGGTTTTTCCACTACAAACTATCCATTTTGGGGTACCCCCTTTATTGAACCCCTAATATCTTCAACCTCCCCGCTTCCCACCACAGCACATTATTTCTCCTGAAGTTGCCCTTGGTAGTGCTCCTCAATGCCAGCCTTTGCAGAGTTGCACCAAACATGTGTGATTATTTCTGCACCATGAGTGCTACTAGTGTTACTAGTGCTAGCGCACAAGATAGAAACAAACATCGCCAACTTCTTAGATCTTTTGCGCAACTACGGCGAACTACGGCGAACGACGGTCACTAAAAATACCAAGATATGCCAAGTACCTTGTCGCTACGAAGGCTTTCAATCTCTTGCCGTTGCGCTGCCAACTCCTGCCAGCAACATTTCAAGGTCTGAATGTCAGACCAATTCCATGGCCGTCAGCCGACTGTCCTCATTTTGCATAGAGATGAAATCCTCCAAAGATGCAAGCTTGCCCTTCAGCCTGGCACCGGCTCCCTTTTGTGGCCTGTTGGGCAACCCTGCTATGGCAACCCTGCTATGGCTCATGGCTGAATGCTTTCAAGCTGCCCAGTCGGCATTGACACATCGCTGCTTCCAGACATCATCATTGCGGCAGGTCGCGCAAGAAATGTCAAAACCTTCACGAGATGATGTGCTGTGGTACCTTGAGCCTGCACTAGCAAGATGCAAGCGATCTCTTTGATTGCGCAAGTTGAACATCACGAAGTATATACATTTGACCTTTGTATAGCCTCTCACCTTTATTTTCAATCCATTGTATGCAGTGTCATATTGAAACGAGATGCTGACAATGCAAGGCTATTCCACCATGTCTTCTCCAAAAGTCTGGTTGTACATCCCGCAGCTTGTCATCGGGCTGCAGACTTTCACCCTGGAACCCAATTTGATCTGCGTATCCAGCCTTCTAGATACGCCAAGACTGGCCGTTTTGCATCGTTTTGCCATACCCCCTAAAAAGGATCTGAAAGGGCTATCCAAGGTTTCAAATTCACCGAACACCCAGTTGATTGATGTTCATTGGCCGCGCCAAGGATTCTTTTTCTTCTTCCCCTGCGGCACGAAGTACGAAGCCTGTAGGGACACTCCTTGGTGGAATCCGTCGAGAACTGCCGCCGTGTTTCGGTGGTTGTTTCTTTGCCTTTCCGGTTTTGCCCAAGAACCTGACCATCCAAAGCCGAACACAATGCGGGGTTTGAGACCCTGAATCGGAGCCTCAACGTCAGGGGGCGCTCATTTAGGTGTTTGTCCCCAATCTAACGTCCCCATCCCATCTCATGATTTGTACAATTGAAATATCAGTTTCCCCATGAAATGTGAATCTATTGGAGGATTCTATCCCTCATGAGGCACACACTGTCGCATGCAGCTCATGGGAGGCGAAGAATATCCAAACATCGCCTTCTTCGACTGGAACTGTCCTGAAGACCACTGGGTTGTCTGAAAATTGAGGGGAACACCCTCCAACCCGGTGGTTAATCATAATTTCATCGTATTTTATCATTTTATCTATGATTTGATGGCCATTGAGGGCAAGCCCGAATATGAAACACAACTAGATGAAGAAAGGAACTTTGGGAAACAACGCGGAAACCTGATGCAACAAGTTGAGATGAAGGTTTGTTCAGGATGCAAGTTGTGTTCTTCTCTCAAGCTCTATCAAACTCTTTCAGGTCCCAGCTTTCCGGCTATGATTGGACGGCCCGACCTCAATGAGACACAACGTTGACAGATGAAATATTCTGAAGATGTGTATGAAGACACGTATGAAGATATGTACGGAGATGTGCTTGAAGCTATGCATGAAGTTGTTATGAATATACGTACAGATTGTCAACTTCGTAGTGCTTGTTTGGCCTTTCAGCAGAATGCAGGTGCATGCCGGTGTCATCATTTTCTGCGATGCAACCACGAGTAGTTTTGATACTGAACTTATCAACATGGCTTTACGGCATAATCGACATTGTGATCTTGCTCCTATTGCAACATTTGGTCTGCTTGCAACTTCTAAAGCCGGGGCTGGTCCATTTGCACCACAATATTCGCTCGTAGATGTGCAAGTGCCACTGGGCCTGACACCGCTGGTTGAATCTGATCGACCATTTGCTTGGTTTTCCTTCCGATATAAACGATCCATTTGGGAGGCCAGTGTGTACCGCCATTTTCGAACCCAAGCTTCCCATGGCACCAGAATCAAGGCTCACCTGTAGAGGTATACTTGTCGCGATGTTCGTGAATGAAGCCTCAGAAGTTGCCATGCGAGCCAGCACATGTCCTGCTGGTTCTTCCAGTGGTATCTTGGAAGGAACTAAGATACAAATGCTCACCTCAAAACATTCCACCAGTCTTTTGACTACTCATAGCTGGAACTGCAGAGCCAGATAGAATGCAATTTGTTGTTCTTTTCATTTCTTTTCCGGATGCGATGCATGTTTACCATTGTATACCTACAACTATCAGATTGACCCCTTGCTCCAGAGGTGCTTGGCAAACCCACTTGTCCCTGCTTCCCTGAGCTTTCAACCTCCCGGGTCAATGTAAGAGCACACCCGGCCAAGCGTTTGATCTCTGGGCCTACCAGGGAACAACAAAATTGAACAGCTCCAACCACTTCATATTCTTGTAGATTCGACCACGATGAAAAAGCGAAGGAGTGACTTAAATGATTTTGAAACAATTTTGACGCGCTGTGTTAGAGGATATTCTGGTGTATTTCGATACTCAGCGAGTTTTTTGAAATGCCGACGAGCAGAACCCTGCCTTCCCTTCAGCTCAGCTACGGCAAGTTCAAGACGTTGTGTCAGAGCCTGCAAAAACGTGACTTTGATATTTGAAAAAAACGGTTGAGCAATGACCAACCCCGTCATAAAAATAGAAAACGACGGACATGGTTTAGAAGAACCCCACATCAACCCCACATAAACTTACCAAAACTAGGGATGAAAGAGCGCTGCTCATTTGACGAAATCCCGCACCAGAAAAGAAGAGAGACCCTGCATGACGGGCCTCAATCAGGGAGTCTACTCCACCAGTCGTGTCCAAACGCCGAAAGAAGCGGCGGGGCCCTGCCGGATTCGGCAGCAGCTTTCCCTTCCTGGGATTGCAGTGGTTTTGGGAGTTGCACCAATGAACTGGAGACACTTTTGAGGCTCAAACAGCATCTGCGTGAGTGCAGACTCTAAAAGAAGCAATCTCTCGGCCTCAGAACAGCAGTGTCTGATCCCTTCCATGTGAAGGGAACAACGATTCTTTTGAAGTTCTGAAGTGAAGGGATTGAGAGCCGGAGATAAATATTGTTCGCTGCCTTTGTTTGCCTTTGTTTGCTTTCTCTTGTTCTTTTGTTCTTTTGTCTGTCTGTCTGTCTGTCTGTTTGTTTGTTTGTGTTCCTCGGAATTGCTCAACGTGCTACACTGCAACACATTTCAACTGGCCTCAGAAACAAATTTCCTCAGCACCAACCATGGCTCCTGTAGATCTTCTTGCCTCCGGGTCAAGCGGCTGGGTGATTTGAATTTGACATCTTTTCATATTACGAGGAGAAGCAGGGCCTCTTTCCTGATTGAAGGATATTGAAGGTATGGAAGGTTGTAGGCATGGAGGACCCAAGATCTCTGCATTCTCCCTGGCACCTCCTACACTCCCCTCATAGCAGCTGCTCGCCATGAGGATCATGAGGACAGGGGATTTCTTTTGTTACCCACTGATACACTCAGACGTTCATGGCACAAATGTGAACAAAAAGTGCGAAGCGTCACATTTGAGCAGGATGTTCTATTCGTCCAGTTTACGGCAACCTGCAACCAATAGGATACCAAGATGCCAATGACATCCATCAACCTACCAAATCAAACCATACCCGGAATCGGTGAATCTGCCAGAATCGATGTCAGGCCTAGACAAGTCAGCCAGGCTGTTCATCTCGCGAGATCTCCTGTGAAGATCGATGCTGATGGGACCAATGATAGTGGTTCCCTATCTAAATAGGCAGAGCATTCTTCGTTAACATCAGTTGGTGAATATCCCAAGTCTTGGTTGATTGATACTCCCAAGTTTGGTTGGTTGATATCAACATTTTTCTTGGCTCACATGTTGAGTTGGATAATGTCGGCATTTCTGTTCGCAAGCGTGAAATCCATTCAAAATACTGGGGATATCCACTTCTATCCACTTCCATCCACATCTATCCATTTTTCAGGGACCGCTCGAAGAATGGTGAGACCACCCCTGTCAGCTCGGCTGCAACGTGCTCCTGCAGTGTCTGAGGGGCCAGGCTGATCTCCGTTTGCATCCAGCTGCTGTGTGCCAAGTCATGTCCTGAGACAGCTCAATCCCCAGGAAGCTAAATCAGCTGAGGATTGCACTCGCTCTGTCACTTAAAGCTACCAATGCATACTACAAGTAATGCGTTGAACATGTTGAAAGCCTTCAACACTGGCTCTGTAGCTTGCTTGGGGCAAGTCAGCCCAACCTCTTGAGATGGACTGCTACCGTCATGGCCAGAGCATCCCGAAGACCGAGGGTTGTGAAAAACCAACCGGGGCTCCAGGTCCTTGCAGGTTTGCTCCCAGGAACATGGCCAAGTCAATTGCTGCTCAGGTCACCGTTTCTGGAGCCTCTATGATTCGCCAGAACTAAGTTTGCCTTCAGGACTACTACAGGCAAACGAAAGTGGTACTACGTGATATTGCCTGATATTGTGTGATATTATTAATGTACTAATTAATGTATACTACTGTGGTAGATGGATGTAGATGGTACAGTAGCCTTTTCTGCGCAAACTAGTTGCCTTTTTTGCATCTTTTTGCCTTGTGAATGACCTAGGCTCATCTCACTGCTGAAGAGCCAACATTGCTCCAGTCAATTCTATCCAGTTTTGGAGGTGCGGTGGGTTTTGCCCCATCCCCAAGATTCCAAGTAGCAACTTCGATCTCAGCAATCAATCAAGCGCTTCTTTTGTCTCTGGACACATACTCCCGCATTCGATTGGCACAACGGCTAATCTCTGCGGAATTCGGCCTCCACGTTCTTCGGGAACCCAATGACTGCGCTCGTTCGGGGCCTGGGGCACATCCCTCAACTCTTTGGGCCGCTCAGTTTCTTCTGCATGTGAGCATGCAGGGCTGTCCGTGCAGCCTGACGGTCAAAGGCACCAACGCTGGAAATGCACATGGAAATTCAAACCACACAGAGTGCCTTCATATACAGGAAAGGAAACGGCATCGGCAGGTCCAAAATTCGTCCAAGCATCCCCAACCGCCCCAACCATTGTGATTTTCGCACCAACATCTTCAAGTTGTGCGTTTTTTTGCGGCCTCAACAGCTGCAGCATCCAGTGCAGGCAACGCACTCACAAAGAGACGAGCAGCGCCACCTGGAAAACAAAGGCAGGTGGTGAGACCAGCCAGGTTAAACGGAAAAGAAACGCAGGAAACCCATGGAAATCCTATCTTTGGATTGTCAATCCATGTTTGACAGCATTGGTTGGTTGAATTGAAGGACAAGTTGCAGAAAGTTTCTCTATTTTAGTGATGGAGGGGTCAATCCATTCCAAAAGTATTTCAATGACCAACAAACCCCAAACCTACTATTGGGACCTATTGATCATATCTATATAGTCATTGTGATCATTGATCAAATCTATATAGTCATTGTGATCACTCAAAAATCATCACCTTGTGCGAAAAAACGAACTCGCCTCGCTCAAGGCTGGAATTCTGCTTCAAGCTATGTCGCAGCTTAGCATTTTGCCGCTCTGCCTTCTCACAGGCAGCTTCGCAGCTGGCCTTGGGAATGTGACCCCTGCAAATGGATTATTGATGCTGTTTGTAAGAACACACCAGAAAGCCGGTAACAAGACAGATGTACAAAAATGATCATAAATGTGTACAGAATACCCGGCATTTGACAGCTTGTCAACATTGCAAACAAATGCAAACACCTTGACCCAGAACGCGTTCTCTCAGACTAGTCGACTAATTCTCCCAAACCAGATTCCAGGTGATTGAATTCTACAGTACGGTTTCAACTAGACCCTCCTGGCAAGTATCTGGAAACCCTTCTACATGAATCAGACTTAGAAATCTTAGAAGGAATAGACGAAAAGGCTCATCCCCTCAAGTGCTTGATGCGCCAAGTTTAAATACACATGGGCAATCTTTCCAGAGACTGCCTGCTCACTTTCAAGCTCTGCAAGCTGCTGTTCAGCTCCGGTCAGTGCGACAACCTGCGTGACATATTTCATTGCAAGCATCTACCCGAATCCACCCTTTCTGACGAGCCGAGTCAGCCTGGCCTCTGTGCGCACCCCAGTGGATTCCTTGCCCACCTTGAGCTGAGCAGCCTTTGCTTCCTCCGATGCCTCGAAAACGCGTCCACCCCATAACGCTACTGCACGGACTGTCGATATCGCCATCAGGGTACAAATGTCGGCCCCACCATGAGTGAAACTACAGCAGTTTCAGAAATGACCCTAATCATCCCTAATCCATTTTTGGATTATTCAGGTCATCAAGAGAACTTGTTGTTGATCAAACATAGGATCAATTAGTTTTGGATCATTCTGGTCTACAAGTAGCAGGATGTGAAAGTCAAACGATTCCGGCCTCCGCCCGGCGCTGTCTTAGCGCCAGTACCTCTGCCTGCGCATTCAACTTTCGTCAATAGGTAAAACATGGTAAAACGATGGGATGACAATTGAAACTGAAACTCCTGACGGCTTTCTCATGTCCCTGAGCCTCCAGTCTGCCAACTTCTTCTTTCCAGAATTCTACCTGACGTTACTCCAACTTTACAGGTGGAGTAAGATTCAAGAAGAGTTTTTTTAACACTTGTTCGCTTTAACAATAGTGATACAGTGTGAAACAGCATGATGCCATGTTATACTAGCAAATCTCATTGAAACATGTCGAGCCTCCTCCTGCCAGGCCGCTTCAATCTCTCCCTCTTCGAGTTGAGAGCGCGCTGCCCTGATGCAAAGGCCCCAACGTGCTATGTGGATGTGTTTCTGAAAAATAGATCATCTCAAGTTTCATGGTAAAACGATGGGAACATCGCCATGTGAATCGGGAAAATGATGATAATCTAATAATCAATGATAAAAACAATCCCATTTGGTGGGTTTCTCTAACATGTCCAAACAAATTCATCCTATGGACACGGACAGTCGCGAAACCACCAGCCTAAGGTCATGGGACAGTCGAGAGTTCTCGGTCGAGACCTTCCGTGACATGGCACTTTTGGATACTTGTGGAAGAATAGCAGCCATTACAGCAATTATTGAATGTGAATGGTTGGTGGTTGCGCCACCCATTCTGACGAGTATTCATCAATTGTGAGGTGATTTGTGTTCCGATATTCTGAATATTATGATACGAATTTAATTTAAGTGCAAAGAAACTAAACCACCTGATGAGAACTTTTCAAAAATGGCCTCCCAGCTACTTCGCATTGCACATGCTTCCTGCAGCTGCTGGTCAACCTGCAAGTGGCATAAAATGAACTCAACAAACAATGGTAATGTATGGTTTATTTATGTTTATTTAGCCTATTTCTGGTAAAATCGGGAAGGCTTCATCAAATCATATTTTATCATATGGTTTGCCAGATCTACCATCCCTGGCCCAACCTGAGACCGCAGATCTGCCAACGTTGGAAATGGCCGTGCAGAAAGCCTCAGGTGCAGAATGATGTCCCGAAAAAGTAATTTGCGTGTGATGGGCGCTTTGATTCATTAAATGCAGACAAGCTGAACCATTTTTTTTTGACACGCCGCGCCTTCCTGAAGTGCCCGCATTCCTTCACCATTGAAACGGGAAGAAGGGGGCTCAAGCATTCTAAAGCCATCAGCAGTTGTCATCCCCTGGGACATCTGCCCAGGAGTTGCAACGCTGCCAANCTTCACCATTGAAACGGGAAGAAGGGGGCTCAAGCATTCTAAAGCCATCAGCAGTTGTCATCCCCTGGGACATCTGCCCAGGAGTTGCAACGCTGCCAAAATATCGAAGATGTAGTGGCTCCCTCGGCCACTCGGCCACTCGGCCACTCCGCTCACTCCAAGGTGCCCTCCTCCATCAGTGCCAGGGGTGAGCGGGCGGATTTGGTGCGGAAGACGACCAAGGCGGCTCCAAGGACTGCAGCACCCAAAGCGCCCAAGAGAGCTGAGGGAAGATGGAACTTGACACTGGAGACTGGAGCCATTTGGAGGTACAACCGAGACACGGCTTCATCCTTCGCCTCCGCGTCGCACGAGGTCATCAATCCCGTGTAAGTCGCTGCAGAAGTGGCGGCTGAGTCCAAGATTCCAATGGCCTTTTGGAACTTGCCCAGGTAGTGCTGCATCTTGGGGCCATCATTCAACTTCTCAAGGTCACCGGCCATGTCAGTCGCTTGCGCCTGGATCTTTGCCACGGTGTCCTTGGCGTCCGCGGAATCCTTTTGCACGTCGGCCTGGACCTTTCTCAAGGAATCCACGATGCCGCACATCTGCGTCATGGTCGCCTTCACCTGCTTTTGAATTTCGGCCTTCTCCTCATCACTTGCAGTAAGCATTTTGGTGGGGGCGGTGGTGATCTTCACAGTCAATGGCATAATCTCCTTGCTCAGCGAAACCACCTTGTCTTGCAACTTGTCTGCAGTGGTTTGGATTGAAGACGACATTTCATCCAACTGCTCGGGGGTGAACTCCGCCACTGCTGTGAGGCACAGAGTTGCGATGATGCGCCACATGCTGGAGAAGTGGGATGATGAAGAATGCACGGGAAGAGCGAACTTGAACCAAACTGCTCAAACCACAACTTTGATATACTTTCATAGGCACATAGTCCGAAATTGTGGGAGGTACAGGGCCNGAATGCACGGGAAGAGCGAACTTGAACCAAACTGCTCAAACCACAACTTTGATATACTTTCATAGGCACATAGTCCGAAATTGTGGGAGGTACAGGGCCGAAGCCCCCCATTGCAGAAATTGATAGAAAATGAAAGAAACGGAAAAGGAGAAACATTAGGAAACCACTGGTTAGGGTATGCCTTCTTGTCAAATCGGGAACTGTTTATCATTGTTTGCCAAATCATGCCAAAAATGGCCAAACTTGAAACCACAGATCTGCAATATTGAAAATGGTCTTGTAAAAGCCTCAGGCGATGAATGCTGTCCATCCGCGGAAAAAAACATGCACATATGTGAAAATAACCTGCGTGTGATGAGGGTGTCAATTGCAGAACCACTTTTTTTGACACGCCGCGCCTTCCTACCCATAGGGCTTCACCATTGAAACGGGAAGAAGGGGGCTCAAGCATTCTAAAGCCATCAGCAGTTGTCATCCCCTGGGACATCTGCCCAGGAGTTGCAACGCTGCCAA
>BGPT01000286.1:329194-345952 GCA_003297045.1 Symbiodinium sp. clade C Y103
ACCGTCAGTGCTTTGGAACTTGGGACAGATCAGGGAATCATAGATCCTTAGGACAAGTCATTTGGCGACATCTTTCTTGAGGGGCCCGCACCAATCATATTGGTAGCGGAGCTCCGGCTCTAGCTACATACAAAGCCTGCCGAAGAGTATCCAGGGAGGCCGTGGAGAACATGTCTGCAGCATCAGATGGTGATAACGTTGGGGCCAACACCGGAGTTGGTAGTGCTCTTACCACACTGGTCCCATCGTTTGATCCTGCCAAGGACAATCTGAAGATGTATCAGCAGAAGGTCGAGCTTGTTCTTGCAGCATGGCCGAAAACAAAGATTACGGAGTTAGTCATGAGGCTCATCCTGAATTGTCAGGGTTCAGCATTCGCAAAACTACAGCTGCATCAGACTGAGTTGATGGAGAATGACGAGAAATCTGTCAAGCGTCTGGTGGAATTGCTTGGTGGCCACTGGGGCCGGATCGGTCTTGAGAGGCAATATGAGGAGGCTGAACAAGCCCTGTTCAACACCACCCAGCTTAGAGACGAGAGCAACGATTCGTATCTTGCTAGATCTGACATTGCATGGAGCAAGTTTCTGTCACAGAAATTGTCAATGAGCGATTTACAAGCTTTTGTCCTCTTGAGGGGTTCTACCTTGTCATCTGAAGAGAAAAAGCGGGTGGTATTGGAAGCTGACAACAGCTTGGAGGGCAAGCTAACCGTGAACCGTGTCTCTGAATCAGTACGCCTTCTTGGGGCTAGTTTCTTTCAGGAGATGACTGGACAGAAATCAGGTGCCAAGCAGAAAGTGTACAGTGTTGATGCGCTTGTGACGGAACATGGAGATGATGAAGATCTTGGATTCACCGCCCAGGACGACATCACAGAGGACGACTTTGTGGAGTGCCTGATAGGTGAAGGCGACGATGACGCCACTTTGGTGGCGGACTTTGAGGCTGCGGCCACAGAAGTCCTTCAGGACGACCCTGAATTAGCCTCGGCGTTTTCCGCCTACACAGAGGCCAGACGTCGCCTTTCTGAGAAGTTCAAGAACCGGGGATTCTGGTCGACTTCTACCCGAACATCATCCCAATCCTCCAAAGGAAAATTTGGGTCAGCCAAGGGTTCCGGAAAGAGGAAATCATGGTCACAGAAGCCTCGCCGTAGCCTGCAAGACAGAATCCTGAACTCGTATTGCCGGAATTGCAATAGAAAAGGACACTGGAAAGCTGAATGCCCATATAAATCATCAGGTGGTCAGAATGTATCCGTGTCAGCTGGAGGTTCGACAGGTAATCCAAGTGTGCCTGCAACGACAGTGACGGTCGACCAACATGATGATGTCCTTCCATTCGAGTTCCTGGATCTTCCTGATGCTCAGCATGGAGCCCATAATGATGCTTTGCCGATTTACATGCAGTTGTTTAATCCAACAAGAAGTGGGAATAGGAAGCTAGGTTATCATAGTGGTATTCATGGGGAATCTACTGGGGATAGCTTAGTGACCAGTGATCAATATCCCACTGCACATGCTCGCCTCAAAGCCTGGGGCTTCAGGACTGAGAACCAAGAGCCTGCCAAGAAACGTCTTGCCCAGACGTTGTTGAAATGCCCGCATGTGCCTGGAAGACACCACCCGAGTGTCAGTGCCGTAACTTCCCAGAAGGGTCCAACCGAAAGTGATAGGTCATGTCAACCATTGGTCAGTGAAGCCACTGTGTGTTTCGCCACTCATGGGCCCTATGGCATACTGGACCTTGGAGCCAGTAAGACAGTGATTGGTAGTGATCACGTAGCCGAGTTAATTCGAAGCCTCGATGCAGAGATCCGTCAACGTTTGACCAGGTGCACGTGCAATATCACATTCAGATTTGGGAACCAAGGAACATTAGCCAGCCAGCATGCATTGGTAGTGCCAATCGGATCCCTCAAACTGAAAATTGCAATAGTCCCCGGTGCAACTCCCTTTTTGATGTCAAATTCGTTGATGCGTGCATTGGGAGCGCGGATCGATTGCTTTGCACGAAAGCTGTCAAGCCCCTTGCTGCAGGCCGATATGCCACTTCAGCTTACCCCAAAAGGACTGTTCTTAGTGGATTTAAATAACCTAGTCCGACTTGCACAGACCGGCAATGGGGTGACTGACAGTGCATCAGCAGAGACCAGTGCCGAGACTTTTATGTCTATGGAGCCCGAAGCAAAACCGAGTGGAGCCAGCCGACAGGTTGACATGCCATGCCATGAGAATCACACACATCTTTCCACACACAATTCAACATGTGGTGCAAGTGTGCCATCACCGTCATGCAGTGCACGTTTGTCCCCTCCAATTCATCCCAAAGAAATCCAATCCCAGAATCAGAAATGCAAGCACCTTGAGAGCAACATTCCTGCCACTTTTGCCAGATACAAAACATCCGAAGTTGAAACAATGCCGAAGACGATCAATCAGAACATCCGTGCTCAGGCCGCCCCTGATAGTGCTAGTGCAATAGCCACTTCCGAGATCAGTGATCGCTCCAATGTCGTCGCTGTCGCAGCGCCTGCGTGCTCTCCAGATCACATCAGCGACTCAGCCCGAAAGCCTGGATCATTTGACACTGGAAGAACTTGCACCGGAGATCATAGCCTTTGGTCAGAAACACCAGGGGAAATCCTTCGAGGAAGCCTGGGGAGACCAGGAGTGGGTGCAGTTCATGATCAGCAGGTATCAGACTTCCACCAAGGAAGCACATCGCCGGTTCCTTCGCTATGTGGAGCTCAAGGTGGAGGACATGGAAAGCCAACAGACGGTGCAGCCTCGCACCAATCAGCCAGTGGTGACAGCCCGTCTCCAGGCACGTCCAAAGCCCATGCCCAAAAGCATTGCCACTCCTTCGCACATCTCTTCGCTGGATGGGGACGAAGATTGGGATGTGGAGCCCGAGACATACTCCCCGGAGATTATGGGCCATCCGCCACCGATCCCAATGGCAGAGAACATGGCAGCGCTCCAGACCCGAATGCTGCACATGGAGACGGCGTTGAGCCGTGTGATTCAGCACATCGAGGACCAGGCGATGCAGAACCAAGCGATGCAGTCCAAGGGCAACGTGAATCCCGAGGGCAACTGAGAGATGCTGATCTGAATCCAAGCACGCCAGATGCAAAGTTTGCCAAAGTATCTGACTTGGAAAAGTTGATTGAAGAAGTCAGAACTGATTGGAGCACCGAGGTTTGCACATCGGTTCATCATGAAACCAACAATCTTTGGAGTCTTGTGGAATTGATTTCCAATGAACTTCATGAAACCCTGAAACAAGTCAAGCCCATGGGCAATAGATGGACTCTAGGGGAGGTCATGTGCAGTCCAAATTCTCCAATCACTCAGCAAACTCAGCGCTGTGGAAAGATGGCATTCCGCTTTGGCCTGGAGCAAGGCGATTTGGCCACCAGCATTGGTCGAGCCGAGTTGTTCAAGTTGGTTGGCAGACATCGTCCCAAACATATATGGTATAGTCCCACTTGCGGACCATGGTCATCATGGTCACAACTGAATGCTTCCAGATCCCTCCAACACCAAAAGAGCTATCAGGAACAACGTAAGGGGTTGCTTTATCAGATTGCTTTGGGGATAGTACTGTACCGATATCAATTGGTCAATGATGGTCACTTCCATTGGGAACAACCACAAAAGTCCCTCATGCTGGTTCACCCAGGGTTGTCAGAAGTTCATGAACACACTCGAGCATGTCAGTTCGATATGTGCCGTGCTGGTGATCTCAAAGATCCTGAAAGCCAGTTGCCAATGAAGAAGGGCATGACCGTTTTGACAACTTTTGCACCTTTGCATGAGCGCTTCCATGGAATGACCTGTGACAACCGGCATAACCATCAACCAATAGAGGGGTCTTGTAAGCTATCAGATGGGAGCAGAGTACTCAGGTCACAATATACTGAGGTGTATCCCCGAAAATTTGCCAGAGCAGTTGCACAAGTCTTATGCAAAGGGAACACATGTGTACCATTTGACTGGACTTCAGAAATAGCTGCACTGGTTGACAGCTTGAGTCATGACCCTTCTCCTGTGCTTGCGGTAGCCAACAAGTTCCGTGCCAAGCCAGTGTTTCCGAGGTCCGAAGTGGCCACGCCACTGTCTCGTGCCAATCACGATGCCAAACGATCCAAGACGGATCCCATGCAAGGGTTTGCACCAACCCTAGAGATGTGTCAGCAAGCCATCCAAGCAATCAATGACAGTATTCCACGGGTGGGAAAGACAGAAGTAAACAGTCCCCAATTGCTTTCCATCCTGCGCCAAGTGTTCCCTGACAAACATCTCCAGCGAGTGATGGCATGCCGTGGAACTGAGAGAACAATGGAGCCACCGAAAGATTTGCATCCGCAGGAGGCCCCATTTCGTAGGATGTTAATGCTCCGAAGGAACGGGAACATACAGTATGAAAAACACTGGGAAAAATGGTCAGATCTTTCTAAAAGACAATTGAAACGTCCATCACACCCATGCCGAATCAACATCACCATCTTTGCAAGTGATTGTAACTCCAGATCCCAGTTCTCTCAGTGCGCCTGAACCGCCAATGTCACCTGACCAGAAACCAGACTCGACAGGTGATCAATTCGAGAGCCAAATGCAAGAATTGCCTGATGTGCCTGGAATGCAGCCCGAAGAGACCGCGACCAGGTCAACCAATTCATCAGGAGAATCTCCTTTTGTGCCCCAGACGTCATCAACTGGAGGAGAACCCAATCAACCTTCTCCGGGGTCGGTAAATCGGCAACTGGACCCAGTTCTAGAACAGCAGAGTGATAGGTTTCGAAGTCTTCCAAAATGGGAGCAACTGATGATCATCAAGCTCCATAAGAACCTTGGTCACCCATCCAATGATAGGCTGTCAAGAGCTCTCCAGTTGCAGGGATCCCGACCAGATGTCATTAGAGCGGCATTGGATGTTCGATGCGCTGCGTGTGCTGCCCATGCACCTCCCAAACACGCCCGCCCAGCGACCCTGAAGTCCATGTTAGACTTTAATGATAAGGTGTACTTGGATGGGGTAAAGTGGACGAATGGTCAGGGAAAGTCATTTCATTTCTATCACATGTTGGATGCCGGAACCAACTATCATGTTGCCATGGCATCACCAGCCAAGACCTCTGAAGACCTGATTCACATCATGAACCAACACTGGATTAGTTGGGCCGGTCCCCCATCAGAACTAGTGGTTGATTCAGGAACTGAAATGAACAGTCAATCTTTTTCCGAGTTCACTCAGAGATTCAACATTCGTGCCACAACAACGGCTCCCGCAGCCCATTGGCAAAGCGGGAAGATAGAACGACATGGGGCTTTCATCCAATCAATGTTGAGTAAGGTAGACCACGAACACCCAATAGGATCCTATCAAGCCCTGCAATTGGCCCTTAACCAATGTGTCCATGCCAAGAACTCCCTCAGCATTCGACATGGCTATGCTCCAGAAGTCATAGTGTTTGGCAAGCATACTCGACTGCCAGGGTCAGTTTTGAGCGACGAATCCATTCCGTCCCATGCTGAAGCCGTGGACGATGGCCATTTGGGCAATGCAGAGTTCCGTCAAATGCTGACAATTCGTGAAGCAGCCAGGCGTGCATATCACACCGCCGACAACAGTGATATTCTACGACGGGCACTCCTGAGACGAGCCTGCCCGTCCCGGGGAATCTTCACGAGGGGTCAATGGGTGATGATATGGAGACATGGTCTTAATAATCAACAAAAGTGGTATGGTCCCCATAGAGTAATCATCCAAGATGAAAATCACACTGTGTGGTGTACATCCAATGGAAAGCTCTTCAGAAGTGCCCCAGAAAACACCAGAGCAGCGTTCCCTGAGGAAGGATCACCGGAAGGTCCAGAGCTTCCAGAAGATATCACCCCACTCACGAAGCAGATAGCCAGAATGCAACAAGAAAATTCCAATGCCCAGCTGCAAGACAATCCCCAACTAGACATTCCCACTGAGAATAATCCCAATAACCTTGAAATAAACTCCCCATCAATTAACCCACCAGATAATACCGAGAACAGTGACAGCCAAGATGAATCCATCCCACAACCTGACACAGAGCCCGAAGAGACCAATCCAGAAGAAAATCAAATGCTCCCAGAAGAACCTGGCGATTCCGCCGCAGACCTTCCGGAGGGTCTAGACCTCGCGATGCTGACCTGTCATGAGCCTGACAATGCTTTCTCCAGCGAAGATGCAGGAACTTTGGCCTGGTCATGTGAGTTTGACATGCCTCTAGCTCAATCATTAGACATGCACATCCCCACTGAAGAGGAATCTTGGATAATGTTGGCTACATCTACCAAAAAGCAGCGAACTGAAGTGAAATTGTCAACTCTTTCAGCATCAGAAGTAGCGGAATTCCAAAAGGCAAAACAAGCGGAAGTCGAAAATTGGATCAAAACAGGAACCATAAGTGCCATCCTGAGACACCAGATCCCTGAAGAACAGATTTTGAGGTGCCGATGGATATTGACATGGAAGCCCTTAGACAATGTCGGCCAAAATGGAGACCCATCTAAAACTTCCGAAGGGGTTAAAACTACGAGTCCTCAAAAGACCCATAAGGCTAAGGCCAGGTTAGTGATACTCGGGTACCTTGACCCTCAAATCGAAAATATCCCCCGGGACAGCCCGACCCTCAATAAAACCACACGGATGGTAGCCCTACAGGTGATTGCATCTCACTCATGGAAAATGAGATCCTTTGATATAAAGGCTGCATTTCTCCAAGGACGTCCCCAGTCCGACAGAGTGATCGCCGTAGACCCGGTTCCTGAACTCCGAAAGGCCATGGCCCTAAGTCCTCAGCAGATTTGCAAGCTCAATAAGTCAGCCTATGGATTGATTGACGCGCCGTACCTTTGGTACTGTGCGTTAGTGGCAGAATTGGAGCGACTGGGTTTTGAGGCATGCCCATTTGATCCATGCTGTTTCATTCTAAGGTCACCAGCCACTGCAAATCAGCCCAGTAAGTTGGAAGGGATACTAGGGGTCCATGTGGACGATGGATTGGGGGGTGGAAGCCCAGTGTTCGAAGAAGCAATCCGCAAGTTGGAACAAACATTCCCTTTTGGATCACACAAGGTATCAGCTTTCACGTTCACCGGAATCGAACTCAATCAACACAGTGACTACAGTATAACTCTCAACCAATCAGCATATGTCAGAAAGATCAATCCAATTACAATTGAAGCCAACAGAAAATCCCAAATGGACAGTCCAGTCACAGAAAAGGAACGACTAGCCTTGCGAGGTTTGGTTGGAAGCCTACAATATGCAGCCATAAACACACGTCCAGACCTTTCCAGTAAACTTTCCTTTCTACAATCAGCTATCAACTCAGCAAAGATCGAAACCTTGATGGAAGCCAACAGAGTACTTCATGAAGCAAAGAAACACCACGATGTCACCATAACAATCAAGCCAATTCCATATCAAGATTTCAGGTTCATGGCCTTCTCAGATGCGTCATTCTCATCAGCCACCAAACCCGCCTCACATGCAGGATCCATCATTGTTGGTACTCATCAAGATATCAGTAAGAACTGCCAGTGTCCAATCAGTCCGTTGACATGGGGTTGCCGAAAGATCCAAAAAGTCGTGACCAGCACGCTTTCTGCAGAAACGATGGCGTTGTCATCGGCCCTAGATCAGCTATCGTGGCTGAGGCTGTTTTGGAGCTGGATCCGTGACCCGACAGTCCAGTGGAAGAAACCAGAAGAAGCCCTTGTGAAACTGGCACCAGCTATTTCTGTACCCACCAAAGTAGAAGATTCCGATTTGACAATCACCGATTGCAAAAGCCTCTATGACATGATCACCCGTACTGCCCCTCCATCGTGCTCTGAATTTCGCGTTCAGCTCATGGCTAGGGCCATAAAGGAGTCATTAAGGGAAGGAACTGTTCTGCGATGGGTACCAAGCGGGGCTCAATTAGCTGACGCGTTGACGAAAGCCATGGAGTCAAACTTCTTGAGAGAAACATTACGATATGGTTTTTACAAACTATGTGATGAAGATTCTACCTTGAAGGAAAGGGCCAAGACCAAAGATAGGCTGCGGTGGCTACGGTCGCAAACTGAATCAGATTCGAACAAAGAATAAGTTTTTACGAGTGTTATTCCGATTCAGTTCTGCCTCCAGCATGGTATCCATCTTCCAGCATCTCAGGTTCATGGACTCTTGAATCATGGCATGATGTCCGCCAGGCATCAGTGGTGGGTTTAGGGTTTGTTGCCTTGCAAGCCATTGGAACTGCGTTTGGGCGTGGGCGCCCCTTGAGACTTTGCAGCCGGGACTGCAGATATCCAGCAGTGTTCCTTTGTCGCGGGACGACATCCAGTCAGCAGTGCAGAGAAAACAGAGAGAGGTGACCGTCAGTGCTTTGGAACTTGGGACAGATCAGGGAATCATAGATCCTTAGGACAAGTCATTTGGCGACATCTTTCTTGAGGGGCCCGCACCAATCATANACCGTCAGTGCTTTGGAACTTGGGACAGATCAGGGAATCATAGATCCTTAGGACAAGTCATTTGGCGACATCTTTCTTGAGGGGCCCGCACCAATCATAATATATATATATATATAAATACATATATGGTATTTACGTGTATTAATATGCGTGGAGAGCACTTCGTAACTTTTTGCCTCCCTCAGCCTCGTGTAAGATTCTGCTATTATGCGCTTCTCTAGAGGAGTCACCAAAAATGCGGCGCTCTGCTTCNGAGAGCACTTCGTAACTTTTTGCCTCCCTCAGCCTCGTGTAAGATTCTGCTATTATGCGCTTCTCTAGAGGAGTCACCAAAAATGCGGCGCTCTGCTTCACTTGCTCATCGGTAAGACTTCTGGAAGCGGGCACGGGCGGAGCGACCTACGAAGGTTGACAGATCCTTGAGTCTGCTTCAATGGGTCTGCACTCGATGCTTGCTCCATGACCTCTTTTGACATCTCATGACATAGCATGACATCTCATGACATCTTACGACATCTTGTGACATCTTATCACCTGATAATGACTCACGATGACTCATGATGACACATGATGGCACATGATGACCCATAAGGACCCACAATAAGGACCCATGGTTCACACCAACCTCCAAACTTCTTTGGCTCGCAACGTCGAGGATCTGCCACAATCAGGGATCGGTCATAGGCCATGAGAATGTCCTGAACTACNCCATGGTTCACACCAACCTCCAAACTTCTTTGGCTCGCAACGTCGAGGATCTGCCACAATCAGGGATCGGTCATAGGCCATGAGAATGTCCTGAACTACAGCTAGAATCGCAGTTGGGAAGCTGCACCAGGCCCCTTTACCATAAGCATGGCTGGAGAATCTGTCCTTGATCTCCTTCTTTGATGCCTCATCAATGTACTTCTGGTAGTACGCAATGATGCCCTTGGCAATGGCCTGGAAGANGGAGAATCTGTCCTTGATCTCCTTCTTTGATGCCTCATCAATGTACTTCTGGTAGTACGCAATGATGCCCTTGGCAATGGCCTGGAAGAGAGAGCATCAGACGTTTCTCTGATTCCACTATGCGTGTCAAACCAAACAATCTTCCTTGTGCATCCACGTTTTTCTACAAGATCATGCTCAAATAAAAATCTGGGGAATATCGGAAATGCAGTGGTAGTGCCTGTCGCAGGGCATAGATCTGCCCTGTGAAACCTCCTCCCTTCACTCGCAGGCGGATGTCCACCTGAGATCTTCTAGCTTGTGCAGAACTGCAGNGCCTGTCGCAGGGCATAGATCTGCCCTGTGAAACCTCCTCCCTTCACTCGCAGGCGGATGTCCACCTGAGATCTTCTAGCTTGTGCAGAACTGCAGACGTTCATGCATGATGGGATTGATAGGGGTAAACGAGCTCACATGTTCTTGTCTTTTGGATACATCCTGTGCCTTCTTGCAACGGTCCTTTCCCAGGAGGAGGAGCGGCTCATACACCTGCACAATAGCCAAGAAAGACAACTTCAGTCGGGTCAGCANCGGTCCTTTCCCAGGAGGAGGAGCGGCTCATACACCTGCACAATAGCCAAGAAAGACAACTTCAGTCGGGTCAGCAGCATCTCTTGAACTGCGGCCACACATTGCAGCAATTGTACCACCTCACAACTTACCAAAAACAACTTGACATTCCATCGTGTTGCAATGTGTTGCATCACTTCTCATCAGCACTCCCTACATTCTGCTATCATTGCCTTGACCCGCAGAATGTCTNAAAAACAACTTGACATTCCATCGTGTTGCAATGTGTTGCATCACTTCTCATCAGCACTCCCTACATTCTGCTATCATTGCCTTGACCCGCAGAATGTCTGGCTTCACCGTGTGCAATGGGCAGCCATTGAGGCGCACCTGATTGGCCACTGTGCTGACTGTGCTGAAATACAGCCCTAATGGTCAACCCGGATTACAAACATTCACAAACCCTAAGATTGATCGGTTGGGTGGGTTCAGTTGAATTTCAATAGCCGTTTGTCACTCTTTGAGGGTGACCACCCTTTACTAATCAACCGGGGTTATCAATCTGTGTTTGACACTAGCTTCATCTAGCTTCTGTCTCACCATGCAAAGTATGCACCCCGCCTGACCACTTCCAGTGCGGACCAATGCAACCGCAACGGCAGTCTTCTTGCGGCCGAAGCACTGGGCAAGCAGTGCAAGGACAAAACCATGCCTGCACCTTCTCGTACTTGCTGCCGGCTGGCGGCGCTGCTGGTGCTCCTTCGTCCATGGTGGCGCAGGAGGAAACCGCTGTCGTCAAATGGCAACGGATGCAGAAACACCATGCAGAAATGGATGCATCTGAATGGCGATGTTTGACGCATTTTCATGGGAAAAATATAGAAAAAGGATGGACAAGGATGATTCACCAGTGGATTTAGGGGTACAGTACACTATTTTCAGACAAGCTCAAATTGAAAAAAAAACAAGTTTCAATCATCTCATCATTGCTGTTTCTGTTAGCACCGAAACCGAACACTTGGTAGCTACTAGTAGTTGGTAGCTGTTGAGAACTGCAGTGATTTGCACGGTTGATCCATCGAGAGCACTTCGTAACTTTTTGCCTCCCTCAGCCTCGTGTAAGATTCTGCTATTATGCGCTTCTCTAGAGGAGTCACCAAAAATGCGGCGCTCTGCTTCNTGCAAAGTATGCACCCCGCCTGACCACTTCCAGTGCGGACCAATGCAACCGCAACGGCAGTCTTCTTGCGGCCGAAGCACTGGGCAAGCAGTGCAAGGAAACTGAAAGATACTTAAAGATCAAGTCCTCTTCACCACAGGGCGACAGGGGTAGATATCTCCCATATGAATCCCAAAATGAACAAGTCTTAACAGATCCNAACTGAAAGATACTTAAAGATCAAGTCCTCTTCACCACAGGGCGACAGGGGTAGATATCTCCCATATGAATCCCAAAATGAACAAGTCTTAACAGATCCGCTACCTTTCACATCATTTCACCAGGGTATTCAGATGGTGCCCACCCTGAAAGAAAAACTTCAAAACCACGCCTGCACCTTCTCGTACTTGCTGCCGGCTGGCGGCGCTGCTGGTGCTCCTTCGTCCATGGTGAAAAGAAATGTGTCGGCTNCGTACTTGCTGCCGGCTGGCGGCGCTGCTGGTGCTCCTTCGTCCATGGTGAAAAGAAATGTGTCGGCTGAGGGCTATTTTGACCGCTTGAAATGGCAACAGATGCAAGCAGCACATGGTGACGACTGACCACCGGTCTGAGTTAAAGTGAATACTTCACAACAAACACGCTTAGGTCGTACACATCATGCTACAGGCAGGCTGCAACTGGACAGCGCTGCTGCAACTGCATTTTGCCGCATGGAGTCAAGCAGTGTCAGCTTCAAAGTGGAAGTGCCTGGCACGAAACTGAATGGTCTATGGCGAAGGGCAAACTTTTTTTGACGGACGCGAGGAATCCAAAGAATATCTTGCAAAAAAAATCATGTTTTTGATGTGTGCGTGCGTTCTCTCCCTCTCTCTCTCTCTCTATCACTCTTTAAATAGTAAATATACATATGTATATATATATATATATAAATAAATAAACAAATAAATATATATATATATATAATATATATCATATACATGTATATTGACGAATGTATGAATATGAACAAATAAATGCAATATGTAGATAGCTAGATAGCTAGCTAGATAGATAGATAGATGAGATGAGATGAGATTAGATTAGATTGGATTAGATTCCACTAGACTAGATTAGATTAGATTAGACTAGACTAGACTAGATTAGACAGATAAGATGGATAAGAAAGACAATAGATAGATAAGATAGATCGATAGATCGATAGATCGATAGATCGACAGACAGACAGACAGACAGACAGATAGATATCGCTCTCCCATCAGCCAGTAGACTCGCAGTATTGTTCTCCAGCTGAAGCTTACGCCAGATCGGACTTGGGTTTCGGGTTGTGCTGCGGATGCTTCATCGCTTAGCATCTGTGACATTTCCAAAGATGGATTCTCTGTGTGTCATACTATTGAAATATATATATATATATACAAATTGATTTATATACAAACATAGGCATGCACATAGACATACCATTTACTATCTGACATATCCAGGCCTCGCTCCATTTGCTCCGATCTGCCAAATGCCCATATTTGGCCTGGACGGGGGGGGGCCATTCCGTGGGGTCACAAGAGGAATGTTGCAACGAAAATGCAGAGATTCAGGAAGCTTTTTTTCTGGTTGGTGGCTGAATCACCCATCCAATCCCAGCAAAAATCTGGAAATCCATCCTGGAATCATCATCCCAGGCATGTTGGAAGGAAAAACACTAATACTATACTATACTCCCTGAGATTTCTCACCCTCGTAGAAATCACCCAAAAAAACGGTTGAGGATTGCTGTTGTGTTGCATCAGCAATCGTCTACATGAATTAGAGATCTGAACTGTGATATGATGACCATGATGAAACTATCAAGGTCAGCGATCAATGGCTGGGAACACTCCACCTCACCAAGCCACGCCCCCACCGGTAGGCCCGCCTCCCACATGCAGAGCCGAGCACGGGGGAAGGCCAGCGAACAAAGGAAGATCCCAACCAAGCACCCTTCCACGGCAGCCTCCAAAGGCTCCAACATGTCACATGCCAAAGTCGTACACCACAGCTGGGAGCTACCTGGAGACTATCATTGGGAGTATTATATCATGGCTCTGTCTGAAAAGTGGGTACCCCAAAATCTACAATTTGATCGTAATATTCGCAATTCTCCCCTTTCAGGTGTCCGCGCATCCAATTCTTTGTGCCACCCCATGTTTTACACTATGCAACTTCCCTGCCTCATTCAGTCTGTTCATGAAGACCTTGTAGGCCACAGATGCCAGGCAAATGAAAAGAATGCCCAGCAGGCCCACCTGTCTTGGGAGAACAAAGAGCCATCCACGACTGCATCTCCACAGTTCAGAAGTGACAAAGATAGCTCTGGTTCAAATTGATTGACCTCATGCATGGATGTTTCATGGGTACGACATAGTTATTGAAAGGCATACAATGCAGTTTAAGATAAATACCACAGCAAAAACCGCCACATTGTTCAAGTACTTCATCAATTTCATACCTCTACACATGCTTCGTCATGTGCCTGTACATTCATTGGATTGGTTTCAGTGAAAATCTGCAGGTAAGCATCCATGTATATTTACCAATCAAATATGTATATATATATATATACCAGTAGTACCGCACAAGGCGGTGGCGGAAGTTTCAGAATAGGAAACCTATAGGAGAGGTTCGTTGTTGTGAGTCATGGATGGCAGAGCAGATCCACTGATGGATCAAAAGGTGGTTGGAGCGTCGGCCTATCTCTCTGTCTGTCTATCTGCCTGCCTAACTAACTGACTAACTAACTGACTGACCGACTGACTGACAAACTAACTAACTAACAAACTAACTAACTAACAAACTAACTGACTCACTGACTAACTGACTAACTGACTAACTGACTAACTGAGTAACTGACTAACTAACGGACTAACTGACTAACTGACTAACTAACTAGCTGACTAACAAACTAACTAACTGACTAACTGACCAACTAACTAACAAACAAACTAACTAACTGACTAACTAACTGACTAACTGAGTAACTGACTAGCTAACTAACTAACTAGCTGACTAACAAACTAACTAACTGACTAACTGACTAACTGAGTAACTGACTAACTGACTGACTAACTGACTGACTCACTGACTAACTAACTGACAAACTAACTAACTAAGTGGTTAAGTTGTTAAGTGGCTAAGTTCTTAAATTGTTAAGTTGTTAAGTTGTTCAATTGTTAAGTGGTTAAGTTGTTAAGTTGTTAGTTCAGTTAGTTAACTGACATCTCAAAATATGCTTAAAACCGTCAGTTTTTGACACTTTTGACTTCCAAATGTGCTTGGCGCCACGTGCACTTTTTCGACATCGAATCATCATCGAATCGTCAAAAAGTGCTCCGAACCCCTCAGTTTTTTACCCTTTTGACTTCCAAATGTGCTTCGCGCCACAGCGCCGTGCACTTTTTCGACATCACAACTTCCAAAAGTGGCCCGAGCATGTGGTGTTTTTACACTTTTCACTTCCAAATGCGCTTCGCGCCACAGCGCCGTGCACTTTTTCGACATCTCAACTTCCAAAANAAGTGGCCCGAGCATGTGGTGTTTTTACACTTTTCACTTCCAAATGCGCTTCGCGCCACAGCGCCGTGCACTTTTTCGACATCTCAACTTCCAAAAGTGCTCCGAGACCGACAGTTTTTTAACACTTTTTACTTCCAAATGTGCTTCGCGCCACAGCGCCGTGCACTTTTTCGACATCTCAACTTCCAAAAGTGCTCCGACCCCGAAATTTTTTTTAACACTTTTTACTTCCGAATGTGCTTCGCGCCACAATGCCGTGCACTTTTTCCACATCTTAACTTCCAATAGTGCTCCGAGACCGTCAGTTTTTAACACTTTTTACTTCCAAGTGTGCTTCGCGCCACAACGGCGTGCAATTTTGCATTTCTCATCTGCCGAGATGTCTCCGCACCCGCCGCTTTACCGAGCCTACTTCTCGACCATCCTGAGCCACAAAACATTGGAAAAACACAGTGTTTCGCGACTTTCCTACCTTTTCGCACACCTGCATCTCTTCTCTTCTGACTTTCTCATCTCTTATCTTCTNNNTCATGGCTGAGCTCTTCACATCTTGGCTCTTCTCACCTCTGCTTTTCAACTGTCCATATTGTCGGAAGTTTCACTTCTAAACTTCCTTCGATTATACATACACATACATAATGTATAGGTCTAAACCGTGTAACATGTCCATTCAGGCATGTCTCGGAAATCCCATGGAAGCCAACATTTCAAACACACATCAATACTTTCCATTTCTGGAAAATCAATGATCGGTCACATGGCCAATCACATGCAAAAAACGTCGCTTAGTGTCGTATACATGTGTTTCATTTTTTGCAAATGAGTAGAGACCTAAACCACCCATTCAAGCTCACCCAAAGTGGTTTATTTGAACATAGGGTACCCCTAACTCCACATATTAACCAATATCAATAATCTTCATTTTCCATGTGGTGCATACCTGTTGGGGATATTTTATTCTCAGACACAACCATACTTTTACATTCTACAATCAGAAATACTCTACAATATATAAAATATAAAAACTATATTGTATATATATATATATATATACAATATATACAATATATACAATATATACAATATATACAATATATACAATATATACAATATATACAATATATACAATATATCCAATATATACAATATATACAATATATACAATACATACAATACATACAATATATACAATATATCCAATATATACAATATATACAATATATACACTATATACAACATATGCAATATATACAATATATACAATATATACAATATATACAATATATACATACAATATATACAATATATACAATATATACAATATATACAATATATACAATATATACAATATATACAATATATACAATATATACAATATATACAATCTATACCATATATATATAATTATACACCATGTATCCCATGATATACTATATCATAATATATGCCCATTCTGGTTGGTTCAACCCCAACTTTGCTGAAATCCTCAATTGGCTGACGCAGGTGGCCTCGATTTGCTGGAAGGTCTGCTCTTCTCTGCGCAGCACTGCGGAATAGCGCTTCAGCCTTGCGGGGATGATTCCCTAAACTTTGGAATATATTGATGATTGCATGTGTATATACATATATATTGATGAATACATACATCTAGATGTATACATCTATCATGTGTATATATATAAGCGGCGGACAAAATTACTTACTACCCGCAATGGACATGGCCAAAGTGGGTGGTCCCCTATCGGTTATGAAGGTTTGTACTTCCATGCTATGTGTGAAAATGNTCCCCTATCGGTTGTGAAGGTTTTCGCACCAATTTGAACATCCCAAGTCCACTCCCTACTACTTTAGTCTTCCGCTAATTTTGTCGGTTACTCATATATGTATACATATTATCAGTATGTATATATGCATCTATCTTATGTATGTACGCATGTACTTTTACGGCCAGGACGGATGGCTTGCCCGGGAAAGTGCGTTTTGACTGCGCAGGGCCAATGTTTTGTGAGATTCCCCGTGTCGTCCGTTTGGGCAAACGGA
>BGPT01000286.1:354873-371039 GCA_003297045.1 Symbiodinium sp. clade C Y103
TCATCATAGATCATCATAGATCATCATAGATCATCATAGATCATCATAGATCATCATAGATCATCATAGATCATCATAGATTATCATAGATCATCATAGATCATCATAGATCATCATAGATCATCATAGATCATCATAGATCATCATAGATCATCATAGATCATCATAGATTATCATAGATCATCATAGNTCATCATAGATCATCATAGATCATCATAGATCATCATAGATCATCATAGATCATCATAGATCATCATAGATCATCATAGATTATCATAGATCATCATAGGTACCTATCTTTTGGTGATCCCGCAGAGCTGCCTCCTGCTCAGCAAGATCCCGTTGATCCTGCAAACGACTGATCTCCTTCTCCACCAAATTTCGGGCCTGGCTCAGGTCTCCAGCTGGGCCATCAACCAGTTGGCTGGGAAATCCCAGCCATGGAGGTTTGAATGGGAAATTCATCAAGGGCAAAAATGGGCTGATTCTTGTACTGCTGGACTTCTTCAGAATCCCGAACTGCTGGTCTTGCAATCACAAATACTGTAGTCTTCGCATTTTTGTATCCACTTGGCTTCCAAGAGATCAAGAAACATGTTTGAAGCTTCCACGCAATAACACCATGTTTGGTGATGCCACCATGTTTTTTATTGGCAAATCTCCCTATCAAAAATTGACACTTGAAACCACCAGTTACCAAGCAGCTGCAAACAATCAACCAGCTGGACCTCAATCAGGTCAAACTCATCTTGAGCCAACGCTGATTCTTTCTCCGCCACCTGGACTTTGACAACGTCAATGGGTAAATTCTTGTGAACACCAAAATGGTCCACATAGCCGATATAGCTTGATGTTCATCCCCTCGTTACGTTTATGGTGTCATTTTTTCTTTTGAATGGTTTTGACTGCTGGCAAAACCTCGGCAAGTTTGGAGGTCAAGGGTCATCCATGAGACATTATACTACTCAGTCGTTCAGAGAAATGGGATACCCCCAAGCATTGGTTTCCGCCTCAAAGAAATGACCAATGTGGGACGATTTTCCATGACTTCGGAAATCCTCAACTCCCCAGTTTTTTAATCACCAATTTTGATGATGAAAACTCCCCATTTCTGTTGGTTAAGTCAGTGGAGTCCAAGGTGGCGCCGTGAAAAAAAAAACGGCACCTTCAGGTCCAACTCACACAACTCCGCGGCTGCTCGGGCCAGGTCATCCTGGAGTTCAGTGGATCCCCATTTGCAAGGTATTATGATCTGATATAATACATGTGTGTATATGTACTATATTTATGTAACAATAATATATATATATATATACACATAATTTGGTAAACTCGATGGTGTAAACCTCCACTTGGGGATGGATGAGGATGGTTTATATTAGGTTGATACCACCCATTTCTGGCAAAACTCGTCGGAGGCATGTCTCGCGGACGATGTTTTCAGGTCTTGTGAGTAGATGGCTTGACTCTTCACACGCTCCAAAGCCTCAAATCAAGATTCATACGGGTCATTTGTTCGCTCTCCTGAATTGTGGGGCCTGTCCTACCCTTACAAAACAGTGCAACCATATCAGGTCCCTGCTTTGCTTCATCCGCTGTTTCTGTGCAGCAATCGGCTGTCCTCTGAAACCTCAAGAGCCTTCCAAAACCCACAAACACCAAGGATGCCACTAGAGCTGTATGAAGAAAAGACTGCACCCAGTTTCACATCCCCACCAGCCAACAACAGTGGAATGATTTATCATGGAGGCCCGAGAAAAGTTTTGTGCTCAGGCACGGCCTTCTCCCTCTCTCGCGCATCCTCAAGCGCCTGCCTTGCTTCTAAACACGCGGCCTGCGCTTCAGGATGGGTGGTTTGTGCCATGGATTTATGTATAAGCCACTAACAATGACATGGTCCCACTCTTGGGATTCCTTGTAATTGATAATGATATCGAGTGATTCCGATTACCCATGGATGTCCAGCCCATATCAATAACCCCTAGCGAAGTCAGTTGCTCGCATAGTTAGTGTGATATAAAAAAGGAAGTCACTATGAGCTCTGTGCATAGCATCAATAGATATCAATAATGTATAATTGTTGCATCAATGCAACATGTGCAAAAGAGCTTGCCGTGTTGCATCAAGAAACGAGACATGACCCAACTTACAAAGAACACCGCAATGTTTGCACACTTGTTGTTGATCTTTGATCTTGGCAGCCCGTGCGCTAGGTTGTCAGCAAAAAAAGATGCCATTGCATGCAGTACTCGCAGTACTTGAAGTCAAAGGAAACTTGATTTCTTCCCTCGATGTCAAAAGATTCACTCTATCAGTAAGCCTCTTGGCCATCATAGGCCAGTCATGGCTCCAGTACTGCTCCAGCCTCAACATCTTCTTGAGACCTGGGAGGGACGAAAGGTTTCCGCATTCCGCCCAAATTTGAAAAGCCCGTGTGCTGCAATTGCTGATCGATCTTTCGTGATGGACCAATACAACTCAATTTGCTTGGAGTGTGAAACCATTGAGTTGTCTCAGTAAATTGGCTCCAAGCAATAACTGGTACAGTAATACATCGGGAAATCATGGGAAATCAGGATGTCCGAAGCTTTTTTCCAGAGTCTCTCACCAGCGCAACTCTTCTTCAGCTGATTCCAGCCGCTTCAACTCTGCATCCAGCCCTGCACCGTCGGTTGCCCCATTGGGAGCTTTGCTGTGGCAAAGTTTCATCAAGTCCATGCCACCAGTGATGTTTGAGATGTGTAAATGTGGAGAGTCTCCTTGTATTTCTGGGATTGGGATGGAGATGTTGGAGATGGAGACACTACTGTATCAAACTTCGGTAGATCAAGGTGGTAACGTCTGACATAGAGGATAGAGTTTTGCGCAACACTGTACAGAAGAACACTCATCCAGGCACTGTTCAAACCGAAAACGAACAATGGTGTTGATTCCCGGAAACAAAGCTCGTGGTACTCCTGATGTTGGGGTCTAACATGTTTCCTCTACCAAACTCGCAGCCCAACACAGCCCTGAATCCAAAAAAGCACCTCGCAGTCTTTGCTCCAACTCCTCTTCTCTTGCTGCAGCAGCGTCTGCTCGAACAGAAAGGCTGCAACCTCAGAGGAGATCCCGCTGCATCGCAGTTTCAGCAACTGAGGGCAGCGGCACTAAGTTCTCCGCTTTGCACCATGATTCTTTCGTGCCTTGGAGACAAGCCGCTGATTACAGTCACACATTTGTTCACGCTGCCAGGCTGATCCGAATTGTAGCTGTGTGTTAGTTTGTAAAGACCTCAGGATGCTAATGTCCTCGAAGCCGAAACAGTTCATGTCAAAGTGGCCGCAAACGCTGCATAGTGAGCAGCAATGCGGGCAAGTGCTGTGATGGCTTGCTGTATTGTAGGTGTGTCTGAAAATGGGATAAGCCATAATAAACCCGTCAAATATCCATGTCAGTGGAGAATGCCATGATTATCCATAATTCACCATCAAAATTAGGGATACCGATACCCTGGATACAGTACCCTGTCTATCCATGCTTATCCTGTTTTCAAACACACTCGAATGCATGTACATGGTCGCTTGTGCTGAGACTTTAGCTCCTCTTCCAGCTGCTGACCTGATCCGCAAGTGCACCTCAGAATGGAGCCGACGTTTTCTGGTTAAAGGATGGAAAACGTGTGGAAAACGTGACGATGGACAACATTGGCACTCTCCTTCTGAACTCCAATTCTTTGTGGTCAACTCATGTCAACTCCAGACTTTTTGCCTTCAACTCGATTGATGTCACATGCCACAGCGCAAAAATCGCATTTATCAACCAACATTCCAGTTGAACCCCTTAAAGCATCTTAAAACATCAACCAAAAACTGTCGAAAACTAACCAACTGACACCATCCAAAAAAAAGTCATCCAAGGTACCCCGAAAGGACTGGGCTCGTCATGGTTTCTAGCTCATTGTTTTGCTGCGGCTTGCGCACGCGCGGCTCCACGCGAGCTCGAGCCATGTCCAAGGCTGACTTGTCAACCGTGGATGGATTTTTTTCCAAATGCAAAATACAGTAAACATATGTAAACATATTCTGGAAACATCGTGTTTACTCAAAGTTTACTCCAAAAAGTACAGGTGAAGTGAAGCCTGGTTTTTTTTTGTGCTTCAAGCCATTCTGGCCATTGTGGCACCATGCGACCTAGATCATTTTCAAGACCACCTGATACCAAGAACTTCACTAATGCTCTAAGGTTGGTAGAAATCTGACCGGCACCCTGCATCCCTGTATCACATGTGATGGGTTGGTTTAAGGGAAAATCTACGGTGAACCACGGTTTTGAAACCCACACATGGATTTCCTGCAGATGTTCTATCAAATTCATTCTGGAATTCACTCAAACTTCTGCGACCCCATGCACTGTGAATGTGAACCTACTTTGAAACGCTACGCGGAGAGCTAAAATGCCGGATGGCTTTCTGTGAGCCAGTACCGCTGGAGTTGTTCGGTGAAAGCCGTCAAAGACCAACTGAATATTGGGCCTGGATATTGGGCTGGTGACAACAGGTATGGGAAGTGGGGGATACACACACACCACAAGCTGGAAAGAATACGGGATATGAGGATAAGATGGGATATATAAGCATGGCAGTAACTTTGGGGACCACTACTGCTCAACGCCAAGTCCATTCTTCAGTCCCTGTCAGCACCATGTTTCCCCTTGCATAGCGAAACTTGTCGTCCGCATACGCACTGCTTCGACAGCACGAGATGCACTCAGACTCTCTCAGATTTCGCCGCAGCGACCAATTAGCACAGGGACATGCTATCCCTGTGCCGGCATGTACTGAGCCCATCAAAGCCCAATGTAGTCAGAGGCAGATCAGGCCGAGTAGACTTTCAAGGAATGATCCATGGAGACCGACGCAAGAGTCTTAGCGTTTGGACCTTGCCAGCAGGGCACAACGCGCCATGCGCAGAAAACGAGCTGCCACAGTGCAAATTGATGATTGATGTCAAGAAGAAATGAGGACCGCACCCCAGGAGAGACCCGTCACTGCATCTGTGTGGTCCTTGCATTCAAGTCATTCACTTGCAATGCATACTAATGGAGATGTGCAAAAAAAAATGCTGCTCTCCAAATTGACCGGTTCACACTGGCCTTGAATGAGACTGTCTCGGTGAGACTTGTCTTTGTCTCAAAGTTGAAGACCTGTGCGATGGCCATGCGCTCATTCCAGGCATTCCAGTTTTCCAAAGCAAACTTTAAATTCTTATTCTTACTTCAAAACGTTGCAGGTGAAGGGATTCCAAGAGGTTCCTTACTTTCATCTATACCCTTTGGATCCCTTTGGAAGTCTTGGGTGGCCCAAAAAGTGAAGAAGTGACACACTATGCGGGACCTGTACAATGTTGCTTGCCACGGCCAAGTATTGCCTCGGGTGTCACATTACAGTCCACGCAAGGCAGCACATCCAGACACATCTAGACACATCTGGACTTCTTGATGGGGCGAGGCCAAAACCCTGTAGCATCGAAGCAAACAGAGCTGACTCCACCTTCAACCTGCGAAGAACAGGGGCATGATGGGCATGTGAAAGTTGCCAGGTGTCAAAACATTGTGTGTGTATGTATATATATGTATATATATACTAACCTCAGAAGAGCTGGCATCAGCTCTGGGTCCCACTGAAATTCAGCTCTAGTTGCTCTAGCTATCCCTAGTTCCCGTCTGTACCTGGAGTGTTTGCAGGTTCACTGGCTTGCGCAAGTCCCAAAGCCTCACAGCAGCGTTGCTGAAATCGCCACCAGTTTGGTGGACATCCAAGAATTCCAAGAGCAACAACCAGCCACAACCAGCCATAACCAGCCATAAGGTTGGTTGATGTTGGTTGATGTTGGTTGGAAGTCTGTTTCTGGGCTAGCGAGCTTGACCACTCCATCACGTGATCCCGATGCCAAATAGTAGCCATTTCCGGAGAACGACAGGGTCTGCACCGGAGAACGCAAGATGCCAACACGGGATGCTGGGACGATGCTGGGAAGATGCCATGGGATGGGGACTGTCACAAGCCACCCGCCTGGATGGCACTTTCATGGCCCGTGAGAGTGGCTACTGTGGCCTGGAACAGAACAAAAACAACTGACCTGACTTGTTGACTGCTGCATGTCCTGTTTCATGATTGGGACATCTACAGTAGATCAATGTAGATCATGAAAAGTGACTGTCTCAGCGGAAAACAGCGCATGCCTTGTCACCAAGACTGGCTTTACTCCTCGCCTGCTCGTTCTTCACGTCCCAAACAATGACGCTCTTGTCCTCCAGCCAGGCTATGCTATGCTGCTATGCTTCGGGACCGAGGCTGCCACAGAAACTCCCCCAAAATCGGGGGAGAAATTGTGAGCCCGCATGATGTGAAACTGAAAGGAATAATAGAAATTGCCAATTGAAAAAACTGCAGATAGCTGCAGTATGTCCTCGGTTCCACCTGCAACAATTAGACCATCCGGATGAAAGCTCATGCAAGGGAAGGCAGATTCCAGATCCTGGACCAGGGCGTTGCCTCTTGTGTCACCCATTGTTGTGATGCCACGATGAAGAACTGCAAATAACACTCACTGACAGTTCTTGATTTCCTATCTGTGATCATATTTCAGGGCTTTGGTGGCCCAACTGGGTCAATTTCAAATCTCATACCTGCACCGTGCAAGAGCCATCCCTTCCGACCTCTTCAACGTGACTAAACCCTGGTTAAGTAGTGGTGCACTCCCTTGACAGCCCAGGGGTCACACTCCCAGGGCTGACAGCTACATCTGGCGCCTTCATGTGTCTCACACAGCGCCCTGTGGCGAAGTCATGGATCGCCCACGACTTGTCCAGAGATGCCGTCAGCAGGTAACTGGGCGGATTTTTTCAAACAAAGATGCAGGATTTCACCGGCCAAATATCGGCCTTCACCCCAAAACTGGATGGGTTTAATGCCAAGAAGGGCCTGCCGTGGTTACCAGGCTCTTGATTTCTTCCCCTAAATTTTAGCCAGCGGCAGCTCGTGAGAGTGCAACCGGGCCAAAAGCTGAGCACCGCACTCTCCCAATGGATGGATGGAGAGATCAGTCACTTCTGCGCGATGCTTGTGGATCGTGTGCAAGCAATTGTACCTGGAACGATGGGCAAGTTCTGCAACACAACCGTCAACTCAACAGATTCTACCAGTTTCTACCAGTTTCTACCATCGCAAAAAAGCCAGAAGTAGTGCGTTTGTACAATAGTAACCCCAAAAAGATTCAAAACGCAGTTTATCATCATTTTGGCAGGATTTTAGCGAATTCATCCAAAGTCTATCTTTCTTCGGGTTTGAGGTACTGCGAAACAATGTCAAAAGCCATCAACCATTCGCCCGGGCACTGGCTTGTCCAGTCTGAACTGCTACACGTCCAAACCTTCGCAGTGGCATCTTGTGATGCAGAGACCACCACATCTTTGTCACCGTGGAGCTTCACCGCAGTGACCTGGGAAGCGAGCTGAAAGTGATAGCACCAAGGAACTTGAAGAACTGAGTTTGTCCAATAGATAAAAATGGGGGATACCCCGAAATGCCATTCCAATGCGAAAAATGATGACCCATCTTCAGACAAAACTGTATATTTGTTATATGTTTTATATGTCTTGCCAGGGCGCCTTTTTGGAGTGTCCGACCATCGTCTGCACCTTCTTTTGCTTCTGAGCGTTGTACAGGACCACCTGTCATGCAGCATGGATGTTGCAAACGTTACTTCAGCGTTGCATAAATCATGTGTCATCCCCTTCCAACGTTTGGTTGATAGAGGTTCAAGTATTGGACAATAATAAATCCCCATCAACCCACTTCATACAGTAACCCCATCTACAACAACATCAACCGCCAGGGATTCGAGAATTGCTCACATGTCCATCATTTCATCCTCACAATTCGGAGCAAGCTCGCCTGACAGTCTACACCTCCAGAAACGATTCTATTTGGGTCTGCCTGCACATTTCACAGCGAGAAGGCTTTCCATAGGATCAACAAACAGGTGGAATAGGTGGAAAGCGTAAATATGTGTGTATATATATATATATATGTATATATATATATGTATATATATATATAGTTATATGTCCATTCCACACAAGTATACCTGACATTTTGCTTGCATCTTGCTTGTTGACTTTTCCCTCGCATTCACACTGCCGGTGGCCTTGTGGACGTCTACACAAAGCACACCAGCTGCGGTTTTATGATGAAAGGTGTTCTGCGACTGGACGCATTTGAACCTCCAATCGGGTGGAATGGAAACATCGGATCGATTGCATATCCTCTCGACCATTGCGATCGCTGCAAAAGAAGGCCTCTTCACCTCCTCTAATGGGCTTAGATCTGGAAATTTTCGCCTCAGCTGGTCACATCTAATGCTGCAACCCATTTGGGCCACTGCTTGCAGTGTTACAGCCAGAAATTGTGCTGAGAAGTGGACTGCTTGCGAGTCTTGGCCAAGCTCTGTGCTAGTTCCTGAAGCGGATCAGCTTAGCAGCTTAGCGGCTGCACCAGGTCGATGGTTGTGGTTGTGACTCAGCAGGTGTCCTCCATCCTCTGGATAATCTGGGCAGAAAGGCCAGTTTCGCCCTGCCAACTCAACCAACATCGCAACATCGTTGACTCGCCGCAGAACTTCTGAAATGAATCTGTTCGGGTTTTTCGCAGTGTTGTTGCCAAGAAATCGTTTAAAATCATCTGTTGGACACAGTTTTTGATGGATTTCACTTGCTGGTTGTCCATCCCTGACTCATAGCTTCAGAACCCATACCATCCCATACCCATTAATGTTGCATAATGATATGGATCAACCTGAAGTGCCCCAAGTGCATTCGATGTTTGCTCCCATTTCATGAGTGATTTTGCAGAACCTCCAACTTTGACACATCACCAGAATCTATAATATCTATAATTTTGTTGGCGCGCATCTTCCATACTTGCTGCTCTACCTACATCAGGGTTTTTGGTCGGTAGATATTATGCACTGGATGTACATATTTGTATATAATACAGAAATATATGTGTTATACATATGCATCTATATATATATATTGTATTATATACGTGTATATATGTATATATATATATATATATATTATGTCTTAGATCCCAATTTTCATGGCCGCAACCGCGCCTCGTGAATCTCCACACTTCCATTGGTCGGCATGGAGTTGCTAAGCTGATCTTGCAGCGTCGTCACCTGGCGGATGTTGGTGAGTCGCTGTAACGACTGAGATCTGCAGAGATCGAAGGCTGGTAATTTCAGCTGCCTTCGTTTCAAAGGTGCTACTGGTGCTACTGCTACTCTGGTATTCCACTGTAGTTCTTGATTCTTGATACTTCTTATGGATATCCATAATATGAAGCCATAAAAATAATCTTGGGAGGTGGCATCTTGATCGAGCGCCTGCGCTCGAGCGGCATCCCTTTCTCGCAGGAGTCGAGCAATGACTCGACAGGCTGCATCGTGCTGATAGAGCGCGTGCGACAGCTGCTTGCGCGTTGTGTCAAGATTCCTCACCGAAATCATGTCATTACACGGGGGTGCAGTTGGGTGTGAATGTGGATAAGCAGGGCATCTTAGTCAATTTTAATTCCATGAGTTAGGATATGGGCCCCTATATCAGTGCCTCTATAACTATGGTTAGTTATATATCGCGTAATATATCACCAAAAATGTGAGGACTTTACTAAACATAACTATCACCATGTTATTGGGATTATTGGGGAGTTAACATGATTTAGCATGATTCAACTATGAATTGGCCGACACAATCATTGGATGGAAATGCTGAGGTCGGGTCGTCTTCAGCTCATAGGTCTCTGACATGAGAGCATCCCACTCGCTCTGCAACAGTGTCCTGGTTCCGGCAGTTCTGATCTTCCATCAACTACGAAGAGATTGAAAAACAACTTGCCAACTTGGGAGAAGTGTTGTGGCATGTTGTGGCAAAGCAACCAGCCCAGATCCAGAGCAACAGCTTCAGAGATACCTGTGGAATCCCATGCATCCCTTTCACAATCTGTCCCCACTGAGCCCAAAACAGCATGCCAGGAATGGACGTCGCAGATGCTGGACGGGGTTTCACCACTTTGTTAACCTTCATGTCACAGAGGTCCTCCTGTCACATAGCTGAAATGGTTCAGCTAACCCCAACTTTGGCCATGTCTACTTCAGCACTTGGCCATGGGGAAACGACCCATCGTTTCGCAGGCCTCATGTAGCTCCTCCTTCGTCACCGGACATTGGCCAGTTTCCTGGATCTGTTTCTCTATGAGACGTTTTTCATAGATCTGCCTCGGTGGTGGATGGATTCATCGATGGATTCATCCGGAGATCATGAAAGATCTCCAAAGTTCTTCCAGATCCAATTTACTCCAAGGTTGCAGCCCAGTTTTGGGCGCGAAGACGGGTTCTTCCGGAGCCACACCCGAGATGGCACAAACCTCAAGGGTCTCAGCTACAGCTGCTGAGCTCAGACTCCCATTTCTCACAACAATTCCGTATTGAGGATGTGACCAATGTGGACATGAAATCACTGAAAGCCTCGATAGCGCCATCAAAAACACTGGATCTGCAAACCTCATCAGACCTCACAATGCCATGTCACATTGGTTTACCATGGTTTACCTATTTACTCAACATACCTCTCCGCCACAGGAGCATTTCGCTGCTGTTTGTTGGCAAGGAAATGGACCCACACTCCCTGCCTTTCAGCCACGGTGTCCCGGACAGCTCTGGCTATCCCTCTGCCTTGCACACCAACAATAGATCGTTACAGTCAGATCTTGAAATCGAAACCATTGCTCTCTGATACTGTAGTATCTGTACTTCAAGATCTGGAAAATCACTATTTTTTTTAGGTGAATCATCCGCAAAACGTTAGATTACCACAGGGTAACTCAAAAACAATCTGCCTAGGTAACCACATCCACCAAGCTGGGAACAATCCACCGCGTAACTTCCAGCACCATCCCAGGTTGGGTGCCCACACCGGCCGAACGCCGGTGGCCAAGAGAGTCGGGCACCAAGTTAGACAAAATTGGTAGCCGAGCCAACTGTGCAGCGAGTCAATGGATGTCCATCCCTTTAGTTTCAGCTGGTTTCGCGACAGATGGCTCTATGCCCCGTGGGGCAATGCTCTTTGAGGGAACCAGGTCGCAGATGTGATTAGCGGTACGCCTCCTTTTCTCTGCTGACTCTGCTCACGGGCGAAGTCAGGGTTCGTTAGCACGTGCCCATGACACTTGCCATTTTTGTTGTTGTTGTTGGTCGATTGGGGTTCCTATACTCCGTCATGAGAATTCCAACTAAATCAGTTCCCACGCCACCATTGCGACCATCAACCACCTGTGGCTAGAGTTCAACCTCGTTGAGTGTGTGAGGTGTCTGAAGCATTGAAGAACGTGCAAGTGCCACGTGCGGTTCGTTAGCAGGACTGACTGATCAGCGTCGGTGAAACACTTTGGACAATCGCTGCTTGTTCAGCAGTGTGAAATCAAAAAGTTCATGTTTCTTGCAAAATAAGTCCATGATTCCTCATGCATCCAAGGTCAACATGAAAAATTTCGAGCATTGCACAAACACTGGCACGTCAACGATCGCACTTAAATCGCAATCACATTTGCTTAGTTTTTTTCAAGTTGTGTTTTCATTCTCCTCATTCAATCAACATCTTTGTCTCATCACATCATTATGCAATCACTATGTCATATCTATGTACATTCCTTGACCTCACCATATCCGCGTCCGTATCGCCTCTGGCCTCGGGTGGTGCCCATTGCGCCGGTGGCGCTGCACGCCGTTGCAACAACCGTTGTGCCCCACGAGACACCGACATGGCGAAACTCCAAAGTTCCGACTCACCGGCCTGGAAAACGGATGGGATGAACAAATATCCTGACTCTGTTTGTGTGTATGATGTGGATTTGTGTACCATGTACACACACACACACACACATATATATATATATATATGTATGCATATCTAAGACTTGTGTGCTTAAGCTACTACCGCAGGCTGCCGCTGTCTCTTTTTCCACACTCCAATAAACGTCGGATCCTTCGATGCCTGTGCTACTCAGGTTGCCTTGGATTACTGGTGCCAGGCATTGCCAAGCATCAGCTAGGGCATAAGCGGTGTGGCAATGCAGCTCGATGAGCTGCTGCTCCCACTTGCCGGAAACCACCAGAGGCCAGATGGGGTCCAAGCGGACCGTCCCATGATGCCATCCATTGAGGAAAGCAAGTAAATGACAATGGGGTAGAGTTGATGAGGTCGTCAACCATAGTAAACTGGAAACTTTCGAACCAGCTGGCCGGAAAAAGTTTTCGAAACGCAAACGCCAGGGTCTCCTGACTCATCATCGGAAGGGCTACTGCTTTTGGAATGGCTTGAAGCCCGCGCAGCAGCATAACAGTGCGCGGCCAACGGTTGGATGGAGTAGCAGCTGGAACTCCGGCTGGGGATGTGGCATCCAAGAACAGCCCAATGAGCGTGTCAGCCTCTCCTCTTTCACCCGCAGCGTAGGCGCCAAGCCGCCACGGCTGCGCAAAACAAGGCTAAAAAAGCTTAGTAGAGAAGCACCTTAGGTGCGAGGATCTTAGATTTCAGATCCTTAGTCAAAACATTAGCGCATCGGTTGCCGGTCGGCCACCTGACACAGGCAAAGCTTAGGAAGCATGCCTCAAACGCCATAGCAGAGACTGCACTTCCGCTAGGTATTTCAAAATGGATAGGTCAGCATCCCACCCATAACGTCGAGCTATGCCGCTCGTCGGAACCGCCGGACGAGCGGCCAGCAGTGGAGATGAAGAGCAACTCCAGGACACGTGTTGCCATCTCCCCAGTGCGTCGCACCAAGCGCATTTGGCATCGACACCAGGACGGTGAAGTGCCGCGGGGCTCCAAGAAGCACCCGCCCCTACCGCTCGAGCAGCCGGACTGCTGTCCATGAGGGTAATGATACCGTTCCACTTGCAATTTTCGAATGTCTGGTAGGTAGTTTGGCTGCAGTCGACGACTTCCCTACGGTTACACTCACTGCAAAAATTTTAAAACTCCAAGTCCGCCAAGGGGATCGAAGCTTGTGCTGCGATTCTTTAAGCTCAAAAGAGACATGAATGAAATCTAAAGATTTTCCAGTTTGTCGATGCACCCAAACCCAGGGACGGGCCGTGCTCCATCCACGGTCAGACATCCAAGTCTTGAAAGCTGCAACGGGACTCCCGAGCCGCGACGTCCAAGACTTACCGGCTTTGTACAGAGACGAAGCAACTCGCATCAAGTTTGCCCCGATGACACAGTCGAGGTGACTTAAGCCGCCAGAGACAACAGCTCGGGACCATTCATTGGAACTCCTGTTGACTCCAGCGCCATGCTTCAAGGCACGGCTTTCAGAAAGGGGGAGAAGTCTACCAAGCCAACCAGATGAACACAAGCTAAGGGCAAAAATGCGACAATAGCGGTAAAAGAAAGTGGCCGGAAGCTTCAAGGTAGCCAGAGCCGACATCATGGCTCTGGTTTTTCCAAGGCGAGAAAGTTCAAGGTTGGCATGTTTGCGCCGACGAGAGACAATCGTCACCCCCAAAAAGGTGACTTCGGATCGGACAGCCGCAGCGCCGAATCGATCGGTGAGTTCCGCAATCAAATGAAGGTGCTTAGTGGCCACCTGAAGTTTGGCATCATTTTCAATCAGACCCACCAATCGGCTCCAATCACCCCAACCGGCGACAAATTCATGAAGACTCCGCAAGGGAAGTGGCAGTGATGGTTCTATCATATATATATATATATATATTTGGGTACATGAGTTATCATGCTGAACCCTTTCATGCACATATCGAAGACCGGCCGACATGAACAGGCTTGCAAGCAACGGCCGGAGGGGATTTCCCTGGGGCAATGCAAGTTTAGGGGCGGGGGGATCATGATGAAAGTAACCATCCCAACTTAACCACCTTTGATGGCGGGACCACAATGTGGAAACCAAGTTGGCCACAGAGGGATCCCAACCTGCTCTTTCGAGCAAAGCACCGCAAAGCTCGGAGCGGAGCAAATCGAAACACTTGGTAAAATCGAGGGATGCGACACAGCCGTGTTGGCTGTAGGCATCCAAGACTTTGGCCGCGGCAAGCTGTGCATCGGAACCAGGACCGTATGCAACTTCATATGGGATCACAACGGAACACCAGCGTTTCATTTGGGGCATACGGAGCCAGGATCGCATCCACAGCCGCCAAAAGATAGAAAGTATAGTGATTGGTCACCTCTGTTTCGCAGGGATAACATGGCCATCAACCTTATCACATTTTTGGGGATGAACACAGTGACAGCCTGGAACATACTTTGGGGCAGTTGGCCCGACAGGCAACACAGCGAAGCTTTCCCAGACCTGCACTTGATTGTTTTCCTGGTTCCAAAACGCCTGCACGAACATCAGTCTCCATGCTGTTCATGGCACATCAAATCAGTGAAGTTGTCACACTGATAAGAACAGTTTGTTTCCAACTGTTTGGTTGTTTCTATACNGCACATCAAATCAGTGAAGTTGTCACACTGATAAGAACAGTTTGTTTCCAACTGTTTGGTTGTTTCTATACAGGTTGCTATATGGGTAAACTCTTATCACCCCGCCTTTGTATCGTGTTGTCCCTAGAGGACTGCGATACAACCATTGGTGCACAGAAGTTTCAAACAACGCAAACCAAACTGAACAAGTTCACGCATCTGTGCACATGATTCGAACCAGAAAGCTTGTCACATGTTTCACGCTACGAAGCCTAAAGCTATCCGCAGAAACAAAAGCAAAAGTTTAGTTTTAGTGACCGGACAATCTNCACGCTACGAAGCCTAAAGCTATCCGCAGAAACAAAAGCAAAAGTTTAGTTTTAGTGACCGGACAATCTGCACTTGTCTCATCATGTCCAGTTTTGTTGGTGTATTGCAATTTGCAAGAGAGCTTCATCTAAGCTCCTAACGCATTAGGGCCTTGCAAAAGCAACACTGAGTGAAAACAACAGCTTATCACAGTATGTCCTAAGCCGCTCAGCCACGCTCAGAGTGAAGGTCACACGAGCTGAAAGCATCCGTATGGAAGCGCATTTCTCTCAAGCTCTTCCATTCCACATTGTACACTCATCACATGAAGAGAATTTGGTCTTCCTGATCTTCCCAATATGCAGCTTCTTCTAGATCTCCTCTTTCCAACGCGGCGTCTCGATTCAGGCGGAAAACACGCATGGTTCTTCGCCGCTGCCTCTGCATTTCGAGCATCTCAGGATGATAATATTCCTCTTCACCATCTTCCATCTCCACATCTGAAGTTGGTGCCTCCTCCTCTGCATGTTCATTTGCAGCATTTGCCACGTTTCTCAAAGCATGCATAAACTCGCCCACTGCATCAGGGTGACGTTCAGCTGCGCCTCGGAGATTTTCAATCAGCCGATTTCCAAACTCTCCTGCTTGCCCAACATCATCGATCTGCTGATGACGCTCATCTGGTGTCATTCCGTTGAACGGTGATTCCTCATCATCACTGAAATCAGCAGTATTCAAAAGATGTTGCATGGCTCGATCCCTCACTGTAGGGTCATCTGACGTACGCAAATGTTCCAGCAACTCCACAAGCGCCTGAACTCTCAAAGCCCAAAGTCTTCCACGCTCTGTGTCACTACCAGCGCGGGTGATTCGGTCTCTTCCTCTGATGATCAACCAAAGGACCATGTGTTCAGGGGAATATCTTGCAAAGGGCTCTGGAAGCCCATGCTCATGCAAAAACATCGCCAAATGTTCTGCACGATCACCAACACTTGCTGCACCAGTTGCATCATCTTCCGTATTCAGGATTGAAGTGTCAATCTCCAAGGTAGGAGGGTCGTCCTCTGGCTCTGGTTCCAAAGGTGCATGTTGGTTTCGATCTTCCGGCACATCACGTCTTCGCACATTTCGCATCCAAAGCATTGCACCAATGAAAACACACCCAAGTGTGACCAGCAGTGAAAAGAAAACACGCATCCAAGGAAAGCCTGTATCTCCATCTACATTGTTCGGTTGTCCCTTGCCAAGGCCCAAGGCGTTCACCAGCAACATGAGTTGTAGTGCCTGATGTGGCACTTTTGCGCAGCAGTTGATAGTCTTGA
>BGPT01000287.1:1028-74153 GCA_003297045.1 Symbiodinium sp. clade C Y103
ATGGGTCAAACAGATCAGAAACACCACAAAAACACAAAAACAAACGAAAATCCATCTCCAAGCTCTTCCATGCACAAACTGGTTCCATTTGGTTCCAAAATTGGTTTTGAATTGGTTCCTACGTGGTTCCTACCTGGTTCCTGCAGTTCGATAGTTCACAGATCGGTTCCTACAAACTTAAAATGGTTCCTAAACTGTTTACATGCACATGCAATGTTCCAAGATAGTTTACAAGTACAAGATGTTCAAGTAGGTTCAAGGTGGTGCAGTACTGCGGAGTACACTGTACATCCTCTCACCACATTTTCACAGATCAGGAAGGAACTTCCGCTTGACTCCTTGCTTTCCTTCGCGCACGTATCTGACGTTACACCAGAATCGCTATTTCGTCTCGATGGGGTACTGAGAGCCGGGCTTTGCCATTTCAATTTTGGTTTCAATTTTGGTTCAGTTTCATTCCTTTGACTGGTGACACAGGCCTTGTGCCAGAGTGCGCTAATTCCGAGCAGAAAAAGTGGCTTGTGGCACTGGGTTGATTATTTGCGCTGCCTCAGAGTCGCGAGCGGACGAGAACCTGCTTTTCTCGATTTCGATGAAAGTTCAATCAGTCAATGGTGATTGCAACCAAAAGGATGTGTGGCGAAAATGTACTGTTGGAAAGGCGGCATTGCACTGCGAGCACGAGTTCCTGCCAGTCGCCGCCGTGGTGCCGTTACATTCGGAGCTTTGGTGACGCATCGCACCTCCAGCCGCTACTCCCACAAGTTGTCATTGGAAACAAGCATGTCCTGCCAAAGCCTTTGCGCGCTGAAGTCAAAGAGGCCGTGTCACCTGCGATGCATGTTTGGGCTGGAAAAAGTGGATGGATATGTGAGCGCTTGCTCGTCAAATATTTTGGCTTTGGTTGCTGATGTCTTTGATTCTCGCCCGGCTTGCCAACCAATTATTCTCCTAGATTGCGCGCCCGCACATCTGGGGGAGGCTGTTCTCCGTATACTGTAGCTCAAGAGCGAGGCTTTTAGATATGTTTCGTGCCAGCTGGCTGCACAGCTCTGATACAGCCCTTGGATGTCGGGTGTTTTTCGCCTTTGAAAGCATTTTTGAAACGTGAAGCACGTGACNATATGTTTCGTGCCAGCTGGCTGCACAGCTCTGATACAGCCCTTGGATGTCGGGTGTTTTTCGCCTTTGAAAGCATTTTTGAAACGTGAAGCACGTGACATGCTTGCCCGAAAGGCTTCCTTTACGAAGCTGGATTGGTTTCTGGCCATCAACAAAGCTGCAACAGAGTTTTTGCATAGAAGGCGCTGAGCTCCTGTATTTCACCAGTGTGCAGTAATTGGGTACCGTACAGATTTGAAAGGCCTTTTGTCAACCATGACTGCCAAATACAAAAGTTGAGCCAGCTCCTGCAACATTGATTCAGAACAGGCACGCGATCATGTAGAACGGCGCTCCTCCATGTCCATAAGCGAAAGGATCACGTCGTGGGCCGCCTCCTCCCTCATTTTAATGTTGCCGGATGTTTTCGACACCTGGACGAAATGTATGATGTTATCACTGGCACCCAACATTGAAATACTGTGGGCATGGAGAAGTGTAACTCAGAAGCATCAAAGCCATCATGTAGGATCCATCATGTAGGATAAGGACGCAGCTCCGGTCAGATTCACATCTTGGGGCATCTTGTGGCCAGCGGCGTCAACGTATCTACAGCGCTCAGCAGAAGACGCCAAAAGTCGCGGCNGATTCACATCTTGGGGCATCTTGTGGCCAGCGGCGTCAACGTATCTACAGCGCTCAGCAGAAGACGCCAAAAGTCGCGGCTGCTGTTCCGGAAATCAATATAAACAATACAGGAAACAAAATCGGGCAATTTAGCATGGAGTTGATGTGTGGAGGGATGGCAATCTACTCTTCGTCTGGTGTCCTCGGGCGTCCTGCGCAGGTTCGGCCTACGCGGTAATCTTCAATACATGAAAAGTCCATTCGTCATCTATTCAGGATCTATTCAATGATCTATTCCATAATCTATTCAATAATCTCCGAAATGTGACATTCTCAAGCAAACCCGATACGTTGGTGCTGGTGGAAAAGGAATAGAGTTTTTTTATGGCAAGGATTTCCACATGGAATTACGATTGCCTGAGAACTCCCACATTTCGGAATTATCGAATAGATTCTCGAATAAATTATTGAATAAATTATTGAATAAATCATGAATAGATGCGAATAACGTTTTCCCACACTGAAGAGTACCGAAAAGGTCGGACCTGCATGGGGTACTGGAGAAGACGTCAGCGAGCGCAGGGCAATTTTGCTTCAAGTGAACCTAATTGATCTGCTGACGGAAGACTGGCAATAGCCGCGCGCAGAACATGGCCAATGGGAAAAGCTTGCACGCGCAAACCCCAAAACAGGGTCCGAAATCGGCAGCAAAAACTGGAGCCCTCACAAAGGACCTCCCCTGTGGATGTGGAGTTTTTTGTTTTTTTATGTGCAGCTGCCACCTTTTCGAAGACGGAAGAGCTGAAGGGATGAGAAGCCATAGCATGCATCCTGCATGTGCATGAACAAATACAGAAGCTAACATAGCTTACTTTCCTGTTTTCCTGTGTGGAAAAGATCCAAGTGTTGCAGTGAAGCCGTTTGTCTTTTGGGTTTGTGCTTTTAGACGCTCGACGCGGTGATCGCTGACCCCAAGGTTTTGGCGTGCGACGCGAGCTAAGTAAGCGCTAGGGCCCACGCGAAGGTGCGCCTACGCGGCTAGTGGTTGAAAGGTTTTGTTGCATTTTCGCACCCATCCACGCCCCTCCTGACTGGGCAAGAAGCCAAACACACAGGGGTCTGCACTTCTGCGGAGTGATCACCTTGGGTGCTCTTTAGCACTCGGCAAGTGGATCTCCTCGGTTGCAGAAATCACTCCGAAGAAATTCTTTTGAAAATTTCTAGAACTTGCAACGTGCTTCACAACCCGGAGGTTGGAAAGCAATGACATTTGAGTCTACACTCTTCCAATGCTGGTAGTTGGTGGGCTACCATGAAGACAGAGCACTGAATTTGCGCATGGCTGGCCAGTTCCCCTTTTCTGGGGGGAGGGGGAGCTTCTTTTGTGTACCCATTGAAATTATTTCTTTTTCCGAAAGGGACTGCACATGCTTCTAGATGCGACTGCACCGACACTCTTGGATGATCTGGGGACCCATGGTGACCGGGCGACTACTGTGTTGATGCTGTTATCAATACTTAGGAAATACATGGGCTTCTGCGGCGATCTTGTTACCGTGGTGGCTGACCCAATACTTAGCAAATACCGATGATCTTGTTACCTTTGTGGCTGACTCGGGTGGATTGTGGTTGAGTTCGCTGGATGGCACTCCGCACATGTTGGTGCGGGAATGGCAATGGGCTGGTGAATGAACTTGAACTATCCACACGGTTACTGTGGGCCTTCGTGATGCAGGATTTGGATATTGCCTGCTGCACTGGTACTGGAGGTTTTTGACAACTTTTGGGGAAAGATTTTTCGCTGGACTCCATCGTCGCCAAGACCATCTGAGAGCCGGGCATTGCGTTTTTGGTCTTTTCCGTTCTTCTTCGGAGGCTTTGTTCTTCTCCGAACTACCGATTCATTTGTTTAGTGACACAGGCCGTGAGCCAGCGCGCGCTACTTTCGAGCAAAAAAAGCGGTACAGCCTCGACGGCAGCTGATGCCTTCGAGGAGGTTGGGTGGTTGGGGAGACACGTGGGCCGGCTTGGCTGCGATGACTCTTTCTTTTCGCCATGGGTCATCGGAGATGACGATGGCCGAGCAATCGGGCGACATGTCTTTGGTAGAAGGGAAGGAAGAAATAACTTAGTGAATTCATTCATTGCATGCATGATACGAATGTCAATTTGAAGCTGCGTTGCTTTGCCAGGTATTTCATGCAGACGGTCGTCGCTTAGTGCCGTCATGATCGTGAAGGCTGGAGTGAACATCAGGGATGGCGTGCGGTGATTGGACTCATGTGACATCTGAGTTGAGTTGATAGTTTATTTTTGTTACGTATCTGTAGGGAATGTAAATTGGAGAGGGAATGTTGTATATGCATTAGTTGAATGGAAACTTCGGTAGGTTTGACGAGAACTGGACGACTGTAACCCTGCTTTGTTATCGGCGGAGTTTCTTCGGTCAGTATATGCAAAGTGTTCTTTACATAATAGTCAGATATATGTTACGTCTATGGATGTTTGAAGCTGGAATGATTACCTTGTTCTAATCGTGTTTGATATCCTTCAATCGTGACCCCTTTGCTGTCAGGTCTTCTTCCGACTTCATCCTGATTGCTTGGGACAGCTATGACACATGGTGTGACAAACTGTTGATACAGCATCACCGAAGCGATGACATTGTCGTGGCAGTAGCTGAAGCCGGTTAGTGCTTTTAATTTTCAAACTGAGAGTTTGAGAGTTTGACACGCCATGTCGCGAATGGTTGCAGTTGCAGTGGATGGAGTTGATTGCTTAGATTAGCTGATCATACAAAGTGCTGTGCTGTCAGGTACTTCGTCGAGGTCGTCCTACTTTGCCTTCAGCATGTCCGCCAAGGCGCGAATGGGTACAGCGGACGGGGTTGATTGCTTCGATCTCTTTCACGGCTTGGCTTAGTTGCTTGTGGTTCTTGTGGTGCATGCGTCTGCGACATCTCTTTCACACGCGACAGATCTATCATATCGCCTCCGCGAGGCACTTGCCCTTGAAACCATTTCTGGCTCGTCTGTCTACGGTTCTGAGTGCTGCTCGGAAGTGGAACAGCTCGCTTGCGCAGACATTGACACAACGTGTGAAGATGTCCCGCCGCGTTCTGCATTGCTTCATCGGAAAAAAGAGCTGGAAGAGAAGCAGGAAGCTTCGCTGGTCACACACACACACACGAACACACGCGCATCCACGCACATACACGGAAACACACACACACACACACGCACGCACACACACACACATGCACACACAGATACAGACACACACACACACGCATACACACATAATTTTCTTTCCAACGCACGCATGCATAAGCTACATCTATCATACACGACACATCTATCATACACACCTCTGCCACGCTCCCGTTTTTCAAACCCTCTCTCACTCATCCTGCCCCACATCTCTCTTCCTTGCTCCTCTCTGCTTTTTCTACCCCTGCTCTGTGCTTTTCGGATTGTTTGGTTTTCCGGTCCTTTAATTTCTTTGGTTCGCAGATCCCGTCATGTCGTGCTCCAGAGTTACTGTTCCGACGCCCGGCGGCGCAAAAGGACATGGGCAACACGGGCTGCATCACTTCCACTTGCCCATCTCTGGTGTTCAAACGTGGATGGATTTACCGTCCGGTGTCATCAATCATGGTTTGCTGGAAATTCTCCCATTTTGTTTGGTGATTTTCCCACCCATAAACTTCTAGGGGATTTCCTAGCCAGCCATGATTCTTGAAGGGTAGCGAGCGGCATTTTCGCCCGCAGCTGTAGTTGGTTTTCTCAATGGCAACTTTGGGCATACAATTGCAACCAACCTTAAACCTAACAACACTATCATTTGCCACGGTTGGGGTGATGGTTTTTTTCCATGGGGTTTTCACTGCATGATTCGTTGCAGCCGATCTCGATTTCCAAATCGCTTAGATAGGCCAAAGTGCATTACTTTTCCCACAAACGGTTGGTCATTGTTTGTAACAGATATTTTTTCATCCATCCATTTTTGGAAAACCACAAAAACATACAAAAACTGGAATGGTTCAGCCATGCCGCAGTATGAATACGTTACCCGGGAGATCGGAGTGCCTGTTTGCACCCTGACCGCTGCCGATTGTGAAGAGCTGCTGCGTGGGCGACGTGCAGCAGAGCTTCCCCAATGGGTGCCGCTGAATGGTCGTAGGGCGGAATTTCAGGTGCCGGAACTGCCGGATGAGAACGTCGTGTTGCAAGTTCCTCTACCAAATGGTGCCTTGATTTTTCAACTAAGGAAAATCATGGAAAATTATGACAAACATATGTCGCATTTTTGTCCAGTTTTGATGCCAAAAATGGTGTTCGATCCAAATTGTCAATGGGAAAGTGGGTCGAACCCCCAGGGCAAACACCAAATTTCATACTTTGGGATACTTTGGGTCGGGTATTTTAAAGCACCCATGGACTGATGGATTGACTGTTGGAAACCTGGTAGGGTTACAAAACTGTGGCGTTGTCCAGATCCGTGGTGAACAAGTACTGAACAGAAGCAAACGATCAAATGATCATTTCCCCCACAAATGTATGGATCACAAATACCTGTGATTTCGAAAGGTGCGATTTTCGAAAAAATCGCATGACCCATGCATTTTCCCAAACATTTTAGAACCAATGTCTTTGCAGGGCATCTGGGGTTGCCATGATTTGGCCAGAAGGGGAGTGCTCTGTCTAGCATGAACGCCCAGTTGATAGTGAGATGGGTTCTCAGTCACCAACAATTTGCGGGTTATTTTATAGAATCTGAAGTAGGGCATATAGCGGGTATACCGGTATACATATCCTATAGCAAACTCCACTTTGAGATGGTTTATGGCATTGGGATTACTTCATTTTTGTTGGCAATATCCCACTGTATCCTCATCAAATCCGATCATAAACCCATCATATCCCCTTAAACTGGTCAATTTAATCCGCCATTCTTAGGTTTACAATCCGTTCCTCGAAATCTGCCATATGCAAATTCCCAGTAGAGTGAATCTTGTAGCGAAGCCTCTTGATGTGTAATGTCAACATTGGACGGTGAAACTGAAACCATGGCTGATGCATCTCGGCCTTTCACCCAAGAAACGGATTCCCGGGTTGCTGATTTTGATTTTTTTTTGCGCAAAAAAGGATCGTCTGCTATTGGAACGGTACCTCCAATTAAAGAGGGTTTTCACATTCATCCTGGGTTGACATTGGCTGTTGCCAGTGAGGTAAGAAACTGGAGGTGCCGCTTCCGGAGAGATGCAAAGCAGGAGACACGCTTTGTTTGCTTCAACGGCAAGACGACACATGGAAGGCGCGAAGCCAAAGTGATGGGATTGATGGTTGGAAATCCTGCGAATCCTCTCCTATATCACAACCATGATTTATCACATCATTGGTGAGCAATATCCATACATATCCATGCTGTGGTTTGCTATATCCCTGACCAGTAATCGAAACCCCACAAAATCATATCGCTTCCCAGTTATAGCTGGGATATGATAGGATTTAACCCCTGCTACTTCAAGCCCAGTTGAGATGCGAATCTCAGACATCCCAATTTGCCTTGAGGTGAAAATTTGCAGGGTGAATGGAACTCACCCAACCTGTTGAACCAATTGTCACGATCTGTTGCAAGGTTCAACCTGATCTGGTTGAAAACCCATTTTGTTTTCGGTTGACGTCCGAGCACTCCATTTGTTGGAGAAATCTTCATTCTTCTTGGTGAGGAATCCATTCATCGTCTCTTAGATTTCAATCTTTTTTTACTGAAATCTTTGATTTTGTAGTGAAAATCCTGAATTTTCTCAGCTCAACCCCACACTTATTGGCACAAAACATGAAATCCCTTCATTCCAACAGGGTTTTTAATCCCAACTCCCGTACCGGCACCTCTCTGGAGGTGGTCCCCAAGAAGCATCGCTTCTCCTTCGTGGTCCCTCCCAGCTGCTGTAGCGGCGATGTGCTGCGCTTGAAGCCGACGGATCATCTGGAGCTGAATTTTACGGTGCCGGAGAATGTGGACGCCTTCAATGTGGCCACTTGGGCATGGCATGGCATGGCTGTGATTGGGGCAGTTTGGACCCAGAAGCAAAACTATGGATGGCTGGGGATGGCGATCTAGAACCATTGTCGAGGGGGTGATATTTTCGAGCCCACTGAGGGTGGGAAGTGTGGGAACCCAAAAAGTAGATGGTACTTAACTTGTAATTTGACCAACGAAAAGAGGGAGAAGGGGAAACAAGAAAGTGGCGATTCACCGCCAACACAACGGAGCAATACCAACCAAAATATGGGCAGCACCACACAATGGATTCTATCAGCGAACATGTGGGTTTCTTTGTACGAGAAAGGGGGGGATCTGGTCATCACCAGCAACAAGAATTGGACTTCGTCAGCAAACATGTCAATTTTCATGTAGAATGGTGAGATGTTGGTTTGTAGGTGTGATAGATCTGGGTAAGTCAGTGGATTTGGGTCAGGTTGATGCGCACTTCACGGATTGAACTTAGGCAGTGATGCTAGCTTTTGAGCAACAAAGCAGAAAGAGAGGTTGTTACCCACGCAAATGCAACCAGCCAAAATGGGGAAATCAATCCAAAGCATGATATGCCTCAAGAAAAATTGTGTTTTTTCACCAGGAAATCTCCCAAAAGTATTGGTTGGTTCAGGTCGCGATGCAGTGTAACTCTAGGCTGTAGCATCACTAAAAAGAGATTACGTAAAAAATTAAAAAAAGAGCTACATTTACCAACCAAGCATTAGGTCGTAGAAGTTTATACTACCAGTAGCAATCACAGAAATATTTCTCTTTGCAATCAATGGTCCAAAACTATCCAAGGGTCCAAATCCCAGTGTTTCTTTCTGTTCTGCCCAGCCGTCCCATTGCAGTTTTTCTGCAAACTTGGATCGGAAGATAGAAAACCCTCCTGGCGCAGCCAACCAATTCGTACCGTTCACATTGCCAATGCCAACTTTCACTTTTTTTCAAGACAACCATTGCCCTACTTTGGCAGCATCAATGGCTGCAAGTTGTGCCTCTGCAAGACACACATGAGCTAGCACAGCAGTCAAGATTTGCTGCTGAAAAAATGTTTGGTTGGGACATCAACGAGGCTATGAATCAACGAATCAGTGAATCAATGAATCAGTGAATCAGTGAATCAGTTAACCAATGAATCATTGAATCAAAGACCAAATACAGCAATGAATCAGTGAATGGGGAAATGAACGAATGAGCGAATTGATGGATGGGTGGGTGGATGAATGGATGGATGGATGGATGGATGGATGGGTGAGCTACTTTTCCTTGTTGAACTACTTTTTTAAGTCTCTGAGCAGCCACTGATCTGGGCTACTTCTGCTCTGAGCTGCCTCTCAGCTACCTCTTCGCGCAACCCAATTCTTCTCTTCTGGCAGCCAGCACAGTGCGTCTGCAACGTCCAGCTGCAATCTCCGCATAGCACAAGGGTGGAGTGTGCTCAGAAACTACCTTTCACGCAGCTGTTACAATGAGTTTAGTAACGCCCAGCTGCAATCCCGCTTACCACGAGCGTCGCAGCATCACTCATGCTTTGCTGCAAAGCCGCGCCAATGCGTTTTTTGACAACGTTGGTTGCAAACCCACAAAGCAGGAGCGTCGCATTACATCGACCAACGTTCGCACAGCGTCAACAGTGTGGACCCGACCACGCAAATCCGGGCTGCTCGAACATGTGAGTGCTTTTTAAGGAGAAACCGAGCTCTCGATACAGTCCTGGGGACTTTCTGTCTACAACTTTCCCAGATCGAGGCCCGCACCCGAGGAAACAGATACCCTACTTCGGCAACCCCAAGAGCCACATTAATCCGAAAAAACAAGGGGTTTGGCGTCCCAGAGTGTTTTCACCCGTGAATTCACACGCTTCCGAACTGTCGCATTTCCCAACTACTTGACGACGGGTGGTTTGACATGATGATGTGGTTGACGTGATGGTGGGAATGCTAACCATGACAATCCTCTGTAATTTGGACATTTTCCAACGAAATTTCCTTTGATCATTTCAGTTGGCCCCTCATCTCCCAGGTGACGTTGGAGGCCGACGCGGATGGCTCCTGGAACTTCCAGCAGTGCGCCGTGCTGCCACCAGAGACGGAGCCGTTGCCGGTGCCCGATGCTAGAAGGAAGGGAAAGGATGCGGGGATCATCCCATCTGAGTGGCTGCTAAACAGGTTGATATTTAGTTCGGGGATTATACAACCCAATATTTGGGAGAATATCAGAACCCATGAACTTGGAAATCCGCTCTTGATGAATCAGTGCAATGGAATGACAGTGGGTGTCACTGCTAATCTAGTAAGCAGTTCCAACTGGAGAATGTTATCCAATATCCAATGGTGAGTTATCATTAAGTAATCCCATCCCCCTAAACTATCCAGTGGTGAATGGAGGGAATGGTTCCGAGCGGTATGCATATTCCCTATCAAATGGGAGGCCAAGGAGCTACTAAGAGAACCTTATGATAGCCAACATTTTTACAATTTGTTTATCATCCCACGAATTGAGGTATATCCAATGTCATAACACAGCTATGAAGGATGGTTTCTAGCTCTAGCTATGGTTTCTCCGTCCCTAAGAACCCAAAAAGGGCTGCATCTAATAGCACAACCGTATTAGGGGCCCCGTTTTGAAGGATTCAGATGAAATTTTGATGGTGAGGAAAGTCACACAATGGAGGATTTGTAGCCAACAGAAATGGTGTTTAAATGGACTTATTGATGAGCTAGATCACCAGCTTCATGTGGGATGAATTGGATTCACCAACAGCAAATGAGTTTTCATGCAATTCAACCATGAAAAGCCTGTGATCGTAGCTATCTATTGTGTATTTAAAGAATCCATGTAATATACACAGATATATATATATATATATTATATATATATATATATATTATATATATATTATATAATTATATATATTTGCATCTCAGGAAATCAACCGGAACCTTACCGCTCAAGCCTTTTCATGTCCCCTCGTGCTGTCCTGGGTTTCCTGTTGGAGGGTGCGAGGTCAAACTTCTGGGGCTTGGCGTGTCCGGTGTACTGTGCGTCCCCGTCCTTTGGATTGCTTGGGTTCTTTCTGCTACTTGGCTGGGTTCTTGGACTTCTGACCGTGTTCCTACTGGTTTTGTGGATTTGCGGCCCTGGTGCTTCCCTGTTGGATTTCTTCCGTCATCCACCTGTTCCTGCCCAGGGTTCATCCCCCTCAACCCAAACCAGCCGGTCCCAAGTACTGGCAGCCTACTTGCATGAGTCTGGATCCGCTTCGTCAAGACGGAGACGTTGAACTTCCTGGCAACCTGCGGGTTCTTGTCACTGGCCCTGCCAGCTCCTCTGGACTTGCCGCTGAGCTTCTTGGGCACATTGCATTGTTCCGCCACAGGTCTGTTTCCCCTACTGACCGTTCTTTTGAGGTGGTGTCTTCTGTGTCTGACTTGGACTCGGTCTCTGTGTCTGCTCCTGCTGCTGGTGGTTCCCATCCTCGGGCTCTTGAGACCCGTGACTCCATTCAGAACAGCTTCACGGCTTGCCCTGGTTCCTTGCTCCGGCATTCTACCCGGCTCTGTGGGTCGTCTTTGTCTGGTTCTGACCGTGTGCACCGTGCTTGGCTTGCAGGCCAGTGGGCCAAGGCTGTCTGCGATCGAAGAATCGGCAGCCCCAACAGGACTCCGGCGATCGATCTTCGCCCAAGGTTCTACTCAGTGCTTCAGGCTGAGGGCTTGGAATCACCAACCATCTTCAAATCCTCTGCCGGATACTGGAAGTGTATCGGCTCATTGGAAGGATCAACTTCCATATCCCAGAGCTTCCCCAGCGAGATCGAAGCCAGGATCTACTTGCAAAGTGCCGGGGCTGTGGACTTTGTTGTTGCCCCTTGACCTAAGTCATGGCTCTCCCGGAAATGGTCACTCTCGATGCTCTGGTCTCTCTGCGGCAGGATGTGTTCCCCTACATGCTGGACTGGCCAGGGGTGGATTTCAAAGGGGTGTCAGAGGGGGCAATACTGGTGGCAGATGTGCGGCCGGGGGGTTTCCTTGGAGTTGTCCCTGTGGGTTTTATTCCGGAGGAGGTCCTTGCAGTCGGAAACTCTGCCAATCCACCAGGTCCTGTCGGACCTTCCACAGTTTTGGTCGTTCCAGGTGCGGTCCTGGACAACGGCACTTTGTCTTCCACAGGTCAAGACCTTGCAGTTTTGGTAGTGGACTTTGCAGACACCGTTTTGGACAAGGTGAGAATCCCATCAGAAACAGAAGTTGTAGTTTACTCCTACGATGCAGATCAACAATTTTCAGTGCCTCATCCTTCTACTCTTCTAGACAAAGTTCAGGAATGGGTGATGGGTGGAGGAGAATCGTCAGGTCTGAACTTCTACACAGCCGACAATGCCGATGGGGATCCACTGGAGGAGGAAGAAGCGGAGGACGGTCTAGAAGCCAATGGTCTTCACCCACGGCCTCGAAGAAGAAAGGCCACAGCTCCTGGGCCCGGGCAGCCTACTACTCCAGGAAAGAGACCAACGGTTGCTTCTCTGGCAGGCTCCTTGGAGAAGCTGTTGAGCGTGAATGTTGGAATGCAAAAGCAGTTGGAGGCGTTGTCAAATCGTCAGCAGCTGTTGGAACAGAAGTCCCTCAACCCTGGATCTCTAGTGCCAGTCCATCAAGCTTCCCTTCGCCAGCCTATCTCGTCAGCATTGACGGTCCCTCTTGTCTCCAGTCAAGCAGTCGCCCAAGCTGTGGGCACGCCGCCCAGGACGGTTGCACCAGCATCCCCGGGTCTGTTAAGATCGTCCTGGCTGAAGCCCCCCGAGGTTGGAGAATTGGAGGAGGAGAAACCTCTGGGAGACCCATCTACTTGCAAAGATCCACTGGCCCAAGCAGTTCTTGCTCAGTCAACTGCACTCACAGCTCTGGTTCAGCAGCTGGCATCCCAGTCGTCCGACCCGCTCTTGGATTTGAGCATGACAGGGTCCTCCTCCAGTACCAGGGGTGCTCAGGGCCGTGCAAAGCTTCAGATGGAACTGGCTTCTCAAAAGGGCCTTTTCTTTCAATCAGTCATGGCCTCAATGTCTCGCCGTATGTTCCCGACGCTGCCAGTGGAGGGTTCCCCTCAAGAGATGATGGCCAAAGGAATTTGCGGGACAAAGTGCTTGGAGAGATTCGGCGGCTTTGGAAGGCACCGGGAGTTGGGTTGCCTCCAACACCAAGTTATGACGGTGTTGGACTTCCTCCAGATGGAGAACCTGGCAGGAGCCAGGGATGCAGCCGCATTGTTGGCGGTGACGTTGGATCAGGCTGCTCTCGACAACGGCAGATTCGACCTGGCATCTCTCTTGTGTCTTCAAGAAGAACCGCCCTCCACGGTGTTCAGCCACAAGCCAGCAACCATCCTCTCCAAGGCCAGAGCTTTCAGTCCTCTTGCGGATCAACGTTGGGTCACGGTGGCCTTAGCATATGTAAAAGAATTAGATCTCATCTCCAGCAAACGCCTGGAACTGACATCCAAGCCTGCAGCCTTCGGAGGAGACAAGGCAGGCGAGCCCTCTGCAAAACCAAAGCCTTTTCCAAAGAAGAAAGGCCGAGGAGGAAAGGGGGGTGGAGCCCAGGTCGAGGCGGAGGACACTTAGACAGCATCCATGAGGATGGACATGAAGAGGAGCCTGAGGGGCAGGAGTCAAACCCTCTAGAGGCACATATTAGTTTTCACCAGTGGGCCGTCTGTCTCCCTAGATGGATTTTGAAGACGCGCACTGCTTTTGCACGTTGCCTTTCACAGAGTTTTGCTGTTTTGCACAGATCTGACCAGATCGCATCCGCCACCTTTCCGTTGCCACTTGCTTCTTTGGATTGTTTTCGTGGTAGCGGCAATGGACTTTCTCGCCGCAAGTTTTGGACTTTGTGCAAAGCCCGCCTGCTGAATATCTGGATTTTGGTTCTGGATTTCATGTTCCTTGGCAGGTGGCCCAATGCGGAGGAGTTGAGGAGATGCCCCAACCAATGTCAGCTTGAGGTCTTTGACAGGTTGAGGTCATTTATGGTTGCGTGTGGAGAGGCCCAGGTTGACTTCAGTTTATGCCCCGGCCGATCCAGTCCTGAATTAGGTGCTGCCCTATATCAGCTTGAGAGGTTTTGCGATGTCTGCCCTGAGTTGAATAGTGGTTACATGGAAGTTCCTCGGGTCCCTTTCAAAACGGATCCGTCCTTGCTGAGCATTGAGAAACATCCTGAATTGGCTCCCTATCGGTCTTTGGATTCCAGTCGCTTGCGGTTGGTTGGACAGGGCACTTGGCCAATGGAATCTTTCATGGATGGTGTGCTTTGGTTGCCATTTCAGGAGCCGCGTTTTCTTTTGCATGACTTGCCATTGGGTGCTGATGACGTGCCTTGTTTTGATGCTGAGGATCCTCAAGAATGCTTGGCCTTAGCAAAGGTGTGGGACGCACGTGGATTGTTGTTCCTGGAGACAGCTCCGATCCGCCCTGGACTTTATTCCCGAGTTTTCAATGCGTTCAAGAACCCTGAGGCTGACCGTCAGATCGGGGATAGAAGAGCTGTTAACCAGGCGGAGTATCATGTGAATGGGCCATCAAAACACCTCCCTCAAGGTCAGCAGTTGACTATGTTGAGGTTGCCAAGGTTCACTCACATGCTTCGAGGTTCTGTAACTGATAGACGTGACTTCTATCATCAGGCAGCAGTTTCCGCAGAGCGGGCAGCTTCCAACATGCTTCCCTTCTCATATCCTTGTGAGGCTTTTTCGAACATGGCTGCATGGAGTGTGTTCCTTGAAAGATTGACCGAAAAGCATGGCATGTCACGTGAAAAGAAGGGCGATGGATTTCGTGACCCTGTTGTGAAAGCTGCTGCCCGTAGGACCCGCAAGTCACCTGCATTGCCTGAGCGGCTCTACCCATGTTTCCAGTCTCTTTTTCAGGGGGATCACTTGGGCGTTGAGTTCGCTTTGATGAGCCATATGACTTTGCTCAGAGGCGCTGGACTGCTTGATGAGACCACTAGGATCCAGGGGCATCACTGCTTCCCCCCCGGTCCCAAGTGGGATGCTTTGGTGATTGACGATTACTTTGCGTTGAGTGCGGAGCCTCTTTGCTGTGATGTGGGTGATACGTTTGCCATGACTGCTTTGGCCAGAGCACGTAGGGTCTATGAGGATGAGAAGCTGCTTGGGTCCCCTGAAAAGGACATTGTTGCCTGTCCAATTGTGAAAGCAGCTGGAGCTGAGATCCGATCTTGTGAGAGCAATGTCCGCATGGGAGTTGTGCCAGTTGGGGCTCCTTTCTGTAGGCGCTTGGCTTTGGCTGCGTTGAGCTTGAGGGCCGCTCGATTGCCTGGTGTCACCTCCAAGTTGGCCTCTCGACTTGCTGGAAATTGGGTTTCCTTGCTGCAGTATCGGAAATGCTGGTCAAGTTTGGTGGACCCCCTTTTTGCTTTTGCTGCGCAGGTTGAGGAAGGTGGTCAGAACGATGTCTTGTTTCTCCCACGGGCCGTGGCTCAAGAACTGGTTTTGGTTTCATCCATTGCTCCTCTGATTTTCAGCAATATAGCAGTTGACTATTTGCCACAGGTTTTTGCAACAGATGCGTCTCTTGAGAAGGGAGCAGTTGTGTCAGCGCCCATCGATCCGGCCGAGTGCGAAGAGATTTGGTTGGGGATAGATAGGAAAGGGTCCTATAGCCACCTTGACAACGGCTTCCATGCCATCTTGAGACATCTTGGGGAAGTTGATGATGACAATGAGAAGCCTTGCCCTCAGATCTTGAGCCCTGCCCCCCAGAAGCAGCCATTGATGTACTTTGACTTTGTAGAAATCTGTGGAGGTGCAGGAAAGGTTGCGGCAGCCATGAGTCGTAGAGGTTGGTCAGTAGCCCCTGTTTTGGATTTGTCCGAAAGCCGTCACTATGATCTCTCTTCTTTGCGCCTGTTGGAATGGGTCATCTACATGCTGGAGGAAAATCGCTTCAGAAGCTTCTTGATTGCTCCGCCATGCACCACGTTCTCACCAGCTGCTCACCCTGCTGTGCGGTCATACCGGGAGCCCTTGGGCTTCAACCGCAAAGATCCCAAAACTCTTTTGGGACATGTCCTGGCCTTGAGGTCTCTGTGCCTGATGCGGGTGGGTAGAAAGTGTCGCCGCCCATGTGGACTTGAGCAAAGCCGTCTCAGTAAGATGTGTTGGCTTAGTCTGTGGACTGTTCTGATGCAGCTGGGGTTCTCTGAAGCCATCATAGCCAGTTGTATGTTCGGCTCCCCGCACAGAAAAGAATTTCGGCTGCTGTGTTACCTTTTGGATTCTGCTTTCCTGGAGGTGCGTTGTGGTGGGGGGCACTCACATGTGCGAGTCGAAGGTCGACTGACAAAACCCTCAGCTGTTTATGTTGATGGAGTTGCTGATCATTTTGCGACGGCATTTGACATGGCCCTCAAAAGTCTTGATGCCGAGGAAAGACTGTCTCCGGGGGTAGATGGGCTCGAATCACCAGTCATAAACGAAATTGCCCTTACCTCCAAATGGAAAATCGTCAGGTCTTGGTTTTGGAAAAGAGCAGGTCACATAAATGTCCTTGAGTTGGCATCAACGGTGTCCCTTGTGTCTTCTCTGTCAACAGAGCACAGCTCAGCTCGCTTTGTTTCTTTGGTTGACTCTGCTGTCTGTCGTGGTGCTCTGACCAAGGGCCGCTCACCCTCCAGAGCTTTGCAGCCAGGATTGAAGAGGCTTGGGGCCATCTGTGTCGCTGCGGATTTGTATCCTTGTTGGGGTTTCTGTCCCACTCGTTTGAACACCGCTGACGATCCCACCAGGTCGGTTGAGATTAGAGAGGCCACCCAGCATGCTTTTAGGAGCACGATTTCCAAGAGGCTGAAGACAAGACTGATTGCTGGGGGCTTCCGCAGATTTGCTGCCAATTGGATTCGTCTGGTTCTCCTTGCTCAGTCGGTTTTTCAAGGGGGGGCCATGTCTGTGAGTAGTGTCATCACGGCAAATGGATTTGCTTGGGCTTCCAATGGATTTGAACTCTCTCCCTGGACTTTGCACACCTCTGCATGGAATGCCGCAGAGCTCTCCGTTTGTTCCTTTGGTGGAGTGTGCTTGTTCGTCCTTGTCTGTGCTTGCTGTCTTGGCCTGCTGTGGACTTCTTGTCGGGTTTGGTCTTTCGATGGTGGGCTGTCTCGGGAGTTTCGACCTCGCACCCCTATATGTTGGAAAATCTGCGCCGTCGCCATGGCCTTTTCTGCCCTGGATGTCGCATATGGCATGCCGCTATGTGCGCAGACTGCAGCTGAAAGACAAAGGGTCGTCCAGAGGGAATCTACGGTTTTACAGACAACCCGAGCTTTGAGACAACAGACTCGGGACAGGAGAAAGTTTTATTTGGAAAGGTTTCAAACATGGTTGCTGCAAGAGCGAGGGGTTTCCCTGAAGTTTTTGCTGGAGAACAAGCCGCCGGACCCTGAGCGAATTGCTGGATTGCTGGTTGAGTATGGAAAAGAGATGTTCTATGCTGGCAAGGCGTATGGAATCTTTGCAGAGACGATAAACGCTGTGACAGTTGAACGACCTCTGATCAGACGGCAGATGATTCAAGCTTGGGATCTTGCATTTGCATGGCTGGTCGATGAGCCGTATGCTCATCATCCAGCCATGCCCTTGTCAGTGATGCTTGCCATGGTGACTGTAGCGTTGACATGGGGTTGGCCTCATGAGGCTGCAGTGATCATGTTAGCCTGGACAGGGATTATGAGGATCGGGGAGGTCCTGGCAGCTTTTAGGGCCGACCTGATCCTACCCAGTGATGCAGCACCTGGTACCTCCTTCTTGCTGGTGATGATCAAACAACCGAAGACACGGGCCCGTGCAGCGAAACACCAGGCTGCCAGGGTCGACCAATCAGATGTGATTAGGTTCATATCAGCTATGTATGGTGGTTCCCCCAGAGACACAAAGTTATGGCCGTTCTCAGCTGCCACGTTGAGGAAGCGTTTTCAGAGTCTTCTTTCTGCCTTGACCTTGCCTACAAGCCGTGTGGGTTCTGCAAAACCCTTTGACCTGGGATCACTTCGACCAGGTGGTGCGACTTGGCTGCTACAACAGGTAGAGGACTCAGAGATCATCCGACGACGTGGCAGGTGGCTCACAACCAGAGCTATGGAAGTGTATCTGCAGGAATCTTTTGTGGCTACATACCTACGAACTCTGGAAGCAAGGACACGCACGAGGATTGAGGTTGTTTCAGGAGGATTTGCCACCATTTTGGAAAAGGCCATAGGTTTCCTGGACGGCGGCATCCCTCCACAGACGTGGTATTCCCTTCTGAAAATGACTGCAAGGTCTCCTACGAAGAGCACCGGAAAGCGTGGGAACAGTGGTGGCATTTTTGGCCCAGCATCTAACAACACCTGATGTGGGCATGATGTGACTACCTTGCAAACAGCAAAAAGGGGCAGAGCGACTTTCCTGCATCTCAGGAAATCAACCGGAACCTTACCGCTCAAGCCTCCCTCCGCACCCAAAACCCAGGTGCAGTCTTTTCAGAAGGTGGCATTTTTGGCCCAGCATCTAACAACACCTGATGTGGGCATGATGTGACTACCTTGCAAACAGCAAAAAGGGGCAGAGCGACTTTCCTATATAATATATATATATATATTATATATATATATATCAAAATCTCAGTGTTCCTAGTTGTCCCAGTTGCGGATGAGATGTCCGCAGATATGGAGGGGATGTTCCACCAGTCCTTCACGTGATTGGGTTCCGGAACTGAGTCGAACTTCAATCGTTTCCAATTCACCTGGAAGCTAGGTGGGGATTCATAGAGCCAAACAGAAATTGGTGCTAGCTGTATGATGCACATGGTATCATCGTGATATCATCATGATATAGCTGGTGCGAGATTTCATGTTTTGTTTTAAGTGGACATTTCACCAGCATTTTGCCTGCCTGCCCCTGGGCCATTTTGCTTGTGGAAGCCTCAGGAATGGACTTGCAGGCAATATCAAGCGATCTTGGACGCCTTGAAAGGCAACTTGGAGATCGTCCTCCACAAAATTTTGATTTGAGCAACACTGACAAACATGAATTGGTTTCAGTTTCGCCTACTTTTGCCTTCGCCTACTTCAATGCCCCAGCCTACTGGCCCACCCAAGTCCGACGCCTTCATACCTTCTGCCCTTAATTGTTTTTCTTTTACATCGAAGAGCATGATGGGATCCACCATATCTTGGGTGCATGGGCTTCACAAACACCAGTCCCGTGGACTTGCTGTAAATAAGTTGGTACGAGCGGTTTACATAGAATGTCTGCATATCAGGAGGCAGCCTACACAGATTCATGACATACCACCAGTACCAAGATAATCCCTTGCCTAACATGAAAAAACCCCAGAAACCATGTTTAGTAGGGGAGTTGCACATATTCGCGACCATTTAGGGGGGTTGTGTAATATTAGAGGGTGGGACTACCAACCATGGGTCATGAATATTCACAAATGGGTCATCGTGGTCATTCTTGGACCCTAGAATGACAGGCAAGGGCTATTTGGATCGTCTATGCCCAGACGAGTCAGGTGTTCTCAATGTGGGCGTGCCATTCTGCAACTTGGCATTTTGGGGAATTGGGGGCGTATGGCCCAAAATAAGTAGAGTTCCCCAAAATTGGGGGCTTTTGAAAAAAACCGTTATACAACCGGTGAGTCTTGTTGGCCAGTATGGTAGCACTCAAAATCACCTGCCATTGATCCAACTGAAAGTAGGATCGGATGGTAGGACCTTGCAGTGGGATACAAGGTGCAATATCCTGGTGCGAGTATCCTGGTTGGGTCTCAGATCTTTCTTGCTTTTGGGGCAACATCACGTTGTGAAATAGTGGCCAATTCTACAATTTCGGGTTATGTTGATAGAAGAAGTATGGGGTTGCTTAAAATCGGGAATCCCCAAATCATCAACATGGCTCCTTTCCAACGGGGAAACCATCGGTTTAGGGGTACTCCAATTTTCAGAGAACTGCTCGATGCAAATAAAGCAATAAAGAAACACAGAAACAACTGAAGAAATAAGTAAATTACTGTAATAGATAGATAAATTGATAAACAAGTAAAGAAACAAATAACAAAAACACATAAACCAATAAATCGATACATACACAAAAAAACAAATGAACATCTCACTAGAAAAATATATTGTCTTGGGACAGATCCCTGTTCGTGATATAATCCCATCATCAATTCATATTGAACAACCCCAGTGTATGGTCCCAAAAAGGTGTAAATCCCAGTCTAAACTATTGTTTTTGTATGGTGTTTCTTAATGAACGGGGGATGGGATTACATTGGTTACATATATCATATTGAATCCATATCTATATTGCTAGGTCGGTATATCCATTATACACCGATTCTTATCCCATTATGTCTCATTAAATCACCATTTTATGCGATCCTCAGTTCACGCATCCGCGTGTTCCACGTGTTCCACGTGTTCCACGTGTCCCACGTCCACCTCGCGGTCTGAAAATGGGGTATACTCCCCCTTACATAGCTATTTTTTAATAGGGAACACAAGATTAAACATTTGTTAAGCGTTGATTTTGGGAACACCATTTCAGACTTTTGAGTGAAAATTCCAACATATGACTTACCATCGACAGGACTACTACCCACAAAGCATTCCAACCGGGAAATATCCACATAGTTGTCAATTTGATTTGTTGTGCATGTCTGCATTTCTTTTGGTTACATTCTGGTTTTTGCTGATCTCATGCCTTCTTGGGGTTTGGATAGTGGATCCATTTCTGTCCCGTTGACTTTTTTTGGGAGGTGACAAAAGTCCGAGAGGCATTTTGTTTGACGAAACCTCTTGATTTGTTCAACTTGTTCAAGTCCTCCAGATCTGGGTATATATTCTAACGGACTAGGAATTGGAGGAATCATACCTGGTGGAACATTTGCTTGGTGACTTGCTGCCGAAAAATCGTCAAAACCTACAATACCACATTTTTTGGGGGATGAAGACCCGTTTTTTGGTGTCAAAAAGGGATTCCATGGCTGTTGATTGATACCCAGGCCCAATTCAGCCAGATTTAGGTGGCCACTTTCACGAATACATCACCCTGGGCAATTTCTTGGTGAAGCATCGCTTGGAAATGCCTGGAGCGGCTTGATTGCTTGATCCAGCTTGTTGCGTGAGGAGGGGCTTGATTTAGCTGAGATCGAGCCCCCTTAGGCAGACATGGGGATGGATTACACACACACACAGAGATATATTTTCACATATGTATAAATATATATATATATACAATATAATCGAAGGAAGTTTAGAAGTCAAACTTCCGACAATGTGGACAGATGGAAAAGCCAAGATGGGAAGGGCAACACAAGCGACAGGAGAAAGTCAGAAGAGAGAAGATGCAGGTGCGAGAAAAGGTAGGAAAGTCGCGAAACAGTGTGTTTTTCCAATGTTTTGCGGCTCTGAAGGGTCGAATAGGAGGCTCGCTAAAGCGGCGGGTGCGGAGCCATTTGGGCAGATCAGAGATCAAAAATTGCACGACGTTGTGGCGGCAACGGGGATTTCGCTCCTAGGTCAAACAAAAGTTTGCAGGGCTGCACGCCCTACATGGATTTTTTCTTTCCCGGCCTCTTGAACACATTGTTCCATTGGGGTGGAAAACCGAAACTTTTGTGAGAATGCGATTGTTCCCCCTTCTGTCTATCTTCTATGAATGTAGTGTTCCGGGGGGGAAGAGAAATTTGTTTCTCTTCAAAATTTGACTGACCCCAGTCTTGTAAGCCTTATATGCACGTATTGTTCCTGCAGGGTGGGAATTTGGATGCGTTCTTGAGCATATGAACGGCCCTCCTGCAAATCTTCTACGCATGCTTTGGTACAAGGGGTGGGCATTCTGATGTTTCCTTGAGAATATGAGGGGTCCCCTTCGGATCGGAATTTTTGATGCCTTCCTACTGGTGTGTCTGGACATTTCACCTTCATTCATGATCCCCTCTAAAGAGTTCGACCATGGCAGGGCTTTGTAGTCCAGTTCTATTCTTCCGTATTGGTTGTTAGTCCTCTTTCAGCAGTTGCTATGCGGCAAGCCTCGTTTTCCACGTTTACAAATCAAGGAAAACGATGCTATCCGAGTTCAAATCCCTAAGCGACAGTACTATGATGGGATGTTCCCACGTGCCCCCCAACATTTCAGTTGGATCACAAGTTCCGACACGGAAGTGATTGTATTTGCCTTGCAATAAGAACACTTATTGAATTTGGAAGTACATGGAACCTTCCCTCCCGTTTGCCAGCTTTTTGCAAACTTGAACAATTGATTTTTATTTTCCAAATTTTGTGGTTGCCCAATTTCCCAGTTGCCTACCGTCGAGGTTGAGGGCTTTTCCATCTTCGGTATGGAACTTTTCGACGACTATGTCCGCGACTGGGCCTTGGCACAACGCTGGCTGTGGCGACAGCAGATCAGCTGCTGCATCGAAGCGGGAGATTTGGCGCAGGATCCCACGCCCAGGGCACAGTGGGTCATTGGGATTCATCCCGAAGTCACCAAAGGCGGCCCATGGTTTCGATGCTGGGCGCAGTGAACTGCCAGGGGGATCACGGAAATATTTCGAGCGTGGAATTCGTCTACTGAAAGTGCATTAAAAGGGTCTATATAACTGTGGTTGCTACACCTATTTCATTTGTATGAATTGAATCTCTTAAGTCAACTCACCTTGTGGGTTTGTCTCTTGAAACCTGAAGGGCTCCTGCCCAAACAGCCGAAATCGGGACGATGTGAACTGTTGTTCTTGCCTCAAAACACCAAACATCCCCGCACTGAACCTTGGTCGAATGTGGTCATCTCTTCATGAAATGGGGTCTTGAAAAACATTTTTTCTTGGCCCTTTTATGTGAATTAAATGCCCAACAGTGAAATATTGGTACCAACCTTTCAGTCTAGCCACAAAAACAGAAACGAGAGATACAATATCTAGCAGGAAAAGAGGTACATATCACCGTACTACTATAGCCATCTTTCATATTCACCTATATAACCTATATACTACATTTTATCACCCATGGTCAAAAACCTATTGGAAAATCCCGAAAATGATCTATGAACTCGGAATTCCGTGAAAACAAACCATCATTTTCCCTACTATATTTCATTTTGTCCGCATATTTTGTGTGGTGGATCACCATGTTTGTTGGATTTGCTGAAGGTTTTTTATTTCCCCATTGGGAATCTATTTAGAAGGTTTATTTTTTTCCTAATGTGTTTTGTGGCCCCCCAAAAAGCAAATCCACCAATTTTTTTAAGGATTCCCATTATGAGATGGATCAACGGATGACCATAACCATCCATGTTTTGACCACAACACATCTCCTAAAATGGTGCATCGCCATTTATGTTGGAAAAAACCTTTCCAACTGTACCCAACCATTCCACTGCCACCTGAGAAAAAGTCATCGATCGCCTCAGGAATCATTGGATCCTTGCTGCACAGCTGCAGTGGCCTTTGCACATTTGCCACCTTCTACGAAGAGGTGAGGTGGCAGAGGTGTTGTGGGGGATGATCACAGGGGATTTAAGCGCTAATTTCGAGCGGCAGATAGTTGATTGAGAATCCATTCACAGTCCAATGATAAGGGCAAATTGGATCAATGATCTCTTGGATCAATGGTAATTGGCAACATAGTCATGCCAGGGATACCAAACCGGTGTCATCAGCTCCATGGCGTGCGACTGGAAAATCCCCTGTAACTAAGTCACCAATCCAAAGTATAAGACCAGGTTTTTTTTAGCATTTGCCCCTCATTTAAAGATTTTTCAAGGGGGATAAACCATGGAGAATCGATTCTAGGAATGGGGATACACTTGGGGATTACACCAAAGAGTTTATGGGCATACAACTGTGATATCACAAGCAATCAGACATGGGTAGGGGGGATTTTACTTCCAACTGTATGGCCACTAAAAGATGGGGGAAGTAATGATCAATCATGGGATGGACTGGGCTTTTCCACGTACCAAACCCACATTTTTGGCGGACAGATGGGTCACTCACAAGAACGGGATGAAGGAAAGGAAGGAAAGCGATGTGGATCAATAGATGAGCAGTGGATTGCAGATGGGACTCGGCATGAACGAACACTTTTTTGTAGTATGACTGGGTATAGCCGGCAATGAGGTAGGATTGATGGTGAATGGTTGATAATAGCCTGGTCGGTAGAATGGGAAAATGATTTGTTTGTCCAGAGGAAACCATCAATTTGGGTAATGGTTGGCCACCGGTGTAACCGATACCCTCTGGTAACTGAACAGTTTCCCACGGAAAATCCCGATTATTAAAATTATAGGTAACCCATCCAGCTAAATGGGACATCTATACCAGCTCGCAACCTGTGTGTCATTGCCAGAGAGTAATCATATTTAGGCCATATCACCAGCGTGGTAGTTCAGTGCAGATCCCTGGCCACCCAAAAGTGGGATCCGTTGAGTTTTACATGTATCCTGTTGACATACCATTGCATCCTCCCACACATATCCCATTAAGATAGCATTAGCAACCACTAATAATTCATCTACCATTAACTATGAATAGCCATCAATAGCGTTTACAATTATAAATATCCCATGAATAACCACTACTTAACATCTAGGATGAATTAGAATTCACTCTATATTGGATGTATGAATACGTATATTCTTAATATACCATCAATCACCCTTAATCATCAGTTCATCACCATAAGAAAACTTGGACGTGGCAGGAGTCTCTGGATTTGTTTAAGGGAAAATTTACAGGAAACCTCTATATTTGATGGTAAAAACCATGGTTTCCTGTAGATTTTCCCTCTAACCAATCCAATGAAGGAGAAACAAACCTTGCTGAACATGATTGACATGTACAAAGTGGAGGGCGCCTCCGTAGAAAGTTTCGAGTGCCTGGACAACGATGGGAAGTCGCGGGAGTTTCATGGGAATTCATAGGGATATGATAGGAAAATCAAAGAACAAATATGGGGATTTAATGGGATTTGATGCGATGAAATAGGATTTAGTTTGCGTTGGTGAACAGAACTACTATCACTGTTGGGTTTATGGTAGATATCTCGAACTAGTTGCTGGGGCTTATAACCCAAAGAATCAGTGGGGGATCCACCTTGTGGTTTTGTTGGGAAAAATCTATTTCCCTGCAAAACATCTCCTGGGCCTGGAGGAGGTCGAATGTTGGCTGTTGATTTTGGCGTTTGACAGATTCATTTTTGAAAACTAAGACTATTTCAAACTTGCTTTGTTCAGTTGGAAACGGTCTGAGCCAAAAAAAATCAGTGCTTGAAGCAACTCCAGTGTGTTAAGACCCCACCTTCAAGAAATGCCCCTGATCTGTTACAGAATTTACAACCTTACATGACCAAACCGTGGATGGCAAGCATTCTTTTGAAGCATGATCTGTTGAAATTTGCCCAACAGATCATGATTTGGGATGATTTGGGATTTGTCACACCATGCTTTTTCCCCTATAGTTGATACCCAGGAATCCCTTCTATGCAGCCAACGAACTGGGATGCCATCCTGCCATGCGATTCATCGTTGTGGTGGACCAGTCCTGCAGATGCGGAAAAGATCGGCGGAAGATGGTGGAAGATGGTGGAAAAAGGGTGAACATATATATGGGAAAAGGAGAGTTTTGCAGTTTTACCTTGATCAATTGATATGATTTTGCAAAATATGTTGGACCGCAAGGTGAATGCTGAATTGTAAGAAACCAACTTGACGGGGATTTAGGTTGCGAAATTGTGGCACTTTAAGAAACTGAAATGTAGATGTAAACAGCCAATGATGGGCTGCTTGGTTGGTGACCCAATGTGTTTGGAATCCATCATCGCTCGTGGAGGATTTTGACCATGGCATATATGTACCTTTGGTCTTTCGAAAGGACTGAAGGCAGTTTGTCAGTTAGAGACACGCTTGGTGTCAAATTGAGGAAATCAGAGAGTTTGCCCTAGACATGATCAGACTCTAGGACTTATAGCTGTAGCCGTAGCCAAAAAGGAAAACGGCAGACAATGTCCTCTCAATGCTGCTGCACAACTCTTGCTATTGGCTCTCAGCGGCAAACGGCGCACCTGGTGCCGTTTGGGATACGGGTTCCATCAGCACCCAACGTGGTGGGAATCCGAGGTTTTCTTTGTTGACTTTTTGCGGAGCGTGACACACCGGCTTTTGCGAAATCATGGTTTGCATGCCATGGAATGTGCCTGAACTGGTGCAGCAGGCGCGGTCCTGATGTGCGTTGGGAATCTTTGCAATGCTGATTCTGCAGGATTGTAAACGTGTTGGCTTTCAAATTGCTCATGAGGCAAAAATCTCTGAACACTTCTGGACACGCGCTTTGTTTTTGTTTTTTTAAACCAATTGCCAATTATAGACAAGACTTGAGACATAAATCCCAGGGATTGACCATGGACCCAGAAATAGGCCTACAAGATATACGACTGGATCTTAACCCTCCCTAGCAGGGGAATGATCATTATTTCAACTTAAACAATTCAAACCTAGTTCTAGACTTTCTGTTGTCCCGACAATGGCTACGATCCTGATAGCGACCGTATTCACCCTAGTGATGATGATGATGATGATGATGATGATGATGATGATGATCATGATGTTCATGATGCTCATGATGCATACTCTGTGCAGTATGACCGATTGTCCCAGTCTGCAACATTACGGCACCCGAAACCAACGGCAGGTGAAACGTCAGCTCTTCTGGTGGCCACTGGAGGTCAGGGTAGTCTGTTCAGGTCGTGTGATTAATCTAAGCTTTGCCGGCATGGTCATGGTTGGTGATGCATTTTTTTTGGTGACATACCAGTGACATACCATACAACCAGGTAAGTAGGTCACTAATGTCAATAAGTCAATATTTCGAGAGATGGGTATGGGTGAAAATTATGATGATATTCCAATATTTCCCACGATGTATCCACTATATATATATATATGACTATTCTTCCTAGTTAAGTCCTTTACTTTTGATGGTATATCCATTGCAAATCTCCATTTTTGGTAGCTTAGTTACATCCCCACATTCCGTTTGAAAATCACCATTCTATCATGTGAATATCATGCAGTATACTCCAAAACTTGGAGCGTTTAGCGCACCACCTGGTTTTCACCTTGCCGGTAGGCGGCCAAACCCGTGTGTGGGTTCTCAGCGGCCCAAAGTGGGCACTGGGGTTCTGGGGAACCAATGGTGATTTCATGGTGATCCAATGGGATTTAACCCACACGAATGGTGATTCAATGGGACTTAATGGGATATATTGGGGCAAATTTAGATATATACTCGTCGGTAATTTGACATAGACATGGAACCTCACCATTTTTAATGGATAAATAGTAAATTAAATGGTACATTTTCCCATAGCCCATAACTATGTTAAATTACTGAAAAGTATCCAAGACAGAACAGTTAGAAGTTAAGATCATCTATGAAATCCCAAAAGAATATCGTCTATGATCTATTTCTCAATGATTTCAGTTTAAGTTACCTATTCATCAAGTATTGATGTTTCAGTCATCTACTTATAATTGTTTAACTTAAGGAACTAGGAAAAATGGTCATCTGTTCGTCTATTTCTTTGGAAGATTCTTCTTGAGGAGCTGCATCTTTTTGTAGGAACGACCATGAATATATGGGGTTTCCACAAATGGGGATACCCCAAAATGGATGATGTAAAATGGAAAATCCCATTCAAATGGATGATTTAGGGGAATCCCATCTTTTAGATGATGTTTGCTCCACAACTGCCAGGTTTCGTGAACTTTTCGATCTATTCTGGGATGCATTTTTTTGATTTCATGTTAGTTGGATATAATCCTTGCAACTATGGTGACACATGGGATGACAGAGGGTTTTGAACACTGTTCAAATGGATATACCGTGGGCCCACGGTACAACCTACAAACATGGTGTTTCCGCTGAGTGATTCTCAGATATTATAGAGCGCAAAACTCCCACAAGTTATAAGTGGATAACATCAACCATTTTGGGTGTCCCCGAGCTCCATTTGTTCTTTACAAGTCCCATGAACTAGTTAAACCCAACGGTTATAGTAGTCATAGACCAGCTTAGCCAACGAAGTGGGGCACGAACTTCATTTCTGGGGACATTACGTATGGATATATTGGTGAATACGGATCGCAACTGGTCAACTTAAGTCCCGATTTGCTGGGGTAAACTGAGCCCACGACACGAAAACCAGTTACGATTTATGGGGCGACCCTCTTATCCCCATTTTTTTTAAATCCCCATCATTGGTTGTCAATCCCATCAGTAAACATCACAATGATGCCACCGACACAAAAACTAAGTGGTAAGTTGTGTGACCATAAAACCCATCAACTAGTTCGAGATGTCTACCACAACCGGAGATAAAACTGTTGGAACCAGAGACGAAATCCATAAAGTCACAGATATTTCTTGGTTGAATCCTACTTTTTCGGGTCAAACCCACCCAAACATCACCATTTTTGTCAGTCAACTCCCATCATTTGAGCAGTTTTCAAAACCCAGGTTGGTTGATGATAATGGCAGTTCTGGTGTCCCCCCAAAAATTGGGGGTTATCACAATCCATGGGGAATCTCTACCATATTCGAAGCTTAAAATGACGATTTTTTTACCGACGAGGATGATCTCTCTTGGAGGATAACCATAGTGGGGTTATAATCCATTTAGAAATGAGATAATCCACAAAATGGGGACAAAATCCGACACCTCCAGGGTTTTTTTAGATGTGATGATCCTGAAATTCAGGGGATGTGCATCCCACTGAGAAAAAAATGGGTCAAACATCTCCAGTTATGGAGTATCCCCACTTAAATTAATGGGATTCTATGGGTGATTGTATGGAATATCAACCATTTACGATCCTTTTTGGGCCCGCACGCACATCCAAGCAGCTATGGAAGTGCCGGAGTTTTGGCCCCAAAATCCCATGAATATCCTATTATTAACCATGATAACCATGATTAAGCCATTATAATCCCACCAAATCTCCCATTATTCTGGCTTAATCATTATTCATCATGGTTGTCCCATTATAATCCCATTATAATCGCATAAAACCCTAGGGTTTGAAGATTATTAATCATCTATCCCACCCAGTGGGAGACCATTTCCCGAGGCGGCCAGCTGTGCCGGCGGTGAAAAAACATGCAACCTCGCTCTGCGAGGAACGTGCGGACGCCAGGGGCTGTTCGTTGGGGGGTTGCGTCCGGTGTTCAGGGCGCGGTGGTGGTTGACAAACATGGGGATTGAATGGGATTGTACCAACGAAAATGGTAATTTTGTGGGATTTTGTGGGATTTAAGCAACAAACATGGTGATTTAATGTGATTTCATGGGATCTAGTGGGATTCTGATTCAACCAACAAAAATGGTGATTTAATGGGATTCACTGGGATTTAATGAGCAAAAAGAATGATGTTGTGGGATGTAGATGTAGCCATCAAAATGCTGTTTCGTTAGGGATTCAACCATCCAACAATTGGGCTTTGATCGGGCTAATCCATATCCTGAAATTGAGATAGCCAAAGCAATTGAGGATTATATCATCCACAATGCAGATGCATCTTTTTTTAAAACCGGATATACTGTATGAAGAACAATATGATATGGGTCTATGTCTGAAAAAAGAGGGATTGACCTGCAACATGGGGCAATTTGAATGCGGAGATGGTGATCGAACATTGGAGTTTGAGGTTACTGCAGTTACCCAATTTCACAGAGACACATATGCTAGCAATAATGTTACTTGAAATGTTAATCCAAAAGAGGTATGAGGATTAGTAGAAACACCAGGAAAGGATCATCACTTCGCAGATCAAAAACCCACTTCTAGAGGAAATTTGATTATTTCATCACAAAATAAAGCAGGTTCCGTGTAAGATTACCTGTAAAACAATGTTTGAGTGGTGAGAGTGACCGTCAGTTGACCCTTAAATTTGCCACATGTTTCAGTGATTCAGTTGGCATGGACATGGCCGCCATGCCACAGGGAGTGTGGCTCAAGACTAGGAGAGAGCTAGCTGGGTGCGTTTTCTCAGCCAATTCTTGAGCAATGAGTCTGGGCTTGGGCAACCATGGAAGTACCGTGACCTACGGGACCTCTCTGGAAGAAGTTTCCATCCGCGAACTTCAGCCAACCCATGTTTTGAAGTCTTCGAATAAAATCAGCGCCTTGACGAAACAAGATCGAATGGATTGGTTTTGTTGGAAACCAAGGGTTTTCCCCACCCTCTATGGGTGTTTCATCATTTGTTTTTGGGGAAGCTGTGAGGATGCCACCGACCCATAGCCATCTGTGCCATGACCAAACCAACATGAGGCTAGGGAAATCGCCAAGAAAACAGAATGAGTCAAACACGATAAGCTTCAACCTATTTCACCATGGTGATTTCTTATAGCTATGTTAAATTACCAGAGGTACTACACACATATATATAGACATATATATAGACATATATATATATATACATATATGTATATAGACATATATATATAGACATATATATATATATAGACATATATATATAGACATATATCTATCTATCTATCTATCTATCTATCTATCTATCTGTTTGTAAATATATATATATATGTACATACATACATACTTTACATACACGTGATGCTGATATAAGTTTAATCCCGATGGTTGTTGATGCGATATTTTAAATCCTTCCTTGATTTAGGAGCTGGAGCGTGAAAGTCCCCAAGAACCAAGCACCGGAGATTTCCAGAGCCTCTTTTGAGCCAGCGCTTGATTTTCACATATTTATCCAGAACATCTCACCAGTCAGGAAAATCCCAGTAATCTGATTAGATTTGCCACCGAACATCTGCCAAAATCCTGGTTAGATATATCACAAAAACCAGGATTTTGTGATGGATTTTTTTTTGTCATATATCTAATAAGTTTTTTTTGTCAAATAGTGTGTGTCCATTTTGCCCAACCAGCTGCCACCCCATTCCACCGTCGAGCGCTTGAGCGACAGCTCGAGCTAGGCAATGCGAAAATGACGACTTTGCAGAAGCACTTGAGCGGAGAATGCCATCCATGTGCCTTGGATTTGTGTCATCCAAGCTGCGGCTGATCCGCAACAGCAAGTTGATTCATTGATCTAAGTTCAAACATATGCGTTGTTATAAAGCCAGTTGGCCAGGTGAGATCCTAGATTTTGTGAACTTCCCTCTCCATTCAAGAGCGTCCCGAGAAGTCTAGATTTATGGGGCCACTACAGAAACACTGGGGTCAACTGTCAGATGAAAATGTACCTAGCTCTGTTATCATCCCATTATAAACTCCTGTATGCAATCCCACAGCTGTGTCTTTATTCTCGTGTTCATGTGAGCCATTGAAAATCGTCTAATTTAGTCTTGTTGGTTTGTTCCAATAGCGGGTCCTACCTGATTTCTTGGATAGCCATCATAGGGATACCAGTAGGATGGGATAGTATCCCAGCCAAGGGGCCTGGGCCATCCCTTGAAGATCAATGGGTAAATGTAGGCTATCTTCGCCACATCCTTTTTCTTCCCCAAACATTGTGTCCTGCGGGGTTCTTACGGTAAGGGTTTTTTAGGCCGGGGTTAGATCAGGGTGCTCCATCTGGGGCGCGGCATAAATTCTCGCATAAAAGTGTCTTTGTGAGATGTCCATGTGCATTTCGACTGCGCAGGCTCGCGCAAGCTCGCGCAAAATGTGGGTAACTGTTGCCCTCTTCCTCGACCCTCAGATTTTCCGATAGATTTTTTGGACCGATTCCCATCGACAACCATATACCTGTAGATTTTCCCTAGATCTTCCCATGTTCTTTCCCAGGATTTCTGCCATTTTCAAACCGCACAAAGGTGTCGCGTTCGCGATCCGCGCGGCGGGGTGCTACAAGGGCGACAGCTGCACCCATTGCCATTTCTGCAGCGCGGAAGAAGCGAAGGAACGGCGACGGGTGATTCAGATGGAGGCGAAAGAAAGGAAGAAACAGGAGCGGATGGGAAGGGAATGGGACTGCGAAAAACATGTGTTATTTCATCTATAAATAGTTTATATCTATGAGAATTTGAATATTTCATAGATATGTGTATATATATAATATAGACATATCCTATAACTGTGGTTCCTGTCACTATGTTGGGAAAATGGGATGCTTGGAGAAGTCGTAGTAAAAATAAACCTGGTGTGAGTCTAAATTCAATGGGTCAGTCAATATATAAATGGTTTATAACTATGGTTACAAACCAGTTGCGATTCGTGGGATCCTCCAAGTGGGAATGGGATTCGGATTGGGAATGGGATGGGAATGGGATGGGAATGGGATGATAGAACTGGTGGGTAAACCTGATAGAAATAGTGGGAGAGTCAGATTGGGAATCGCTGGGAATGGGGATGCGGGGATAGATATGGACATATGGGGATCTAATGGAATTGGCCATGATGGTACATTTTATGGGAGATACAACAAGCTTGATATGGGAATGGGTGGGGGATGTGGGGGATAGATAATCCCCGAATTTGATGGTTGAGAAATTCATTTTCCCTATCAAAATGGTCACAAAAGGGGCCGGGGTATACCCCATTTTCAGACACAGCAATAGAATGGTATGATGGGATGTGGTATCTGAAGCGGATATAATTCTATGGGGATATACAACCAACTAGGGATCTATACAAGGTTATTTTATTGCATTGACGGGTTGATTAAAGGCAAGATTTACAGGAACTCCCCATGTTTGATGGGAAAATCCCTGGTTTCCGGTGAGGACTTTCACTTTAACCAATCCGTTTATTTCAGGTTCAGCAATGTGTACCCAATTGCAATGGCTTGGGATTTTGTCAATTCTGTTGGTTCATTCAGGGGGTACACCCCAAGAGTGTGGTTTTTCATGGGTTGCCCACCCCACTTCAAGAGCACCACCTGGCGTTAGCATTCCCGAAAATTCAGGTACTGTACCATGTAAGGACATTTGCAGATAGTATGATAGCATCAAGATTCGCGGATCAACATCCATTCGCACCAGGGTTTCTATCGCCATACGGAACCATTTTTTTTTGCCGATGTTGACCCCAGTGATGTACGTGGGTTTGTGGGTGTACAAGAAATCGAATGTTTTTTTTTTTTTTTCCCACCCCATTCTGAAGTATACTTTTCTAGGATATAAGCCCGGATGAAGAACCGACCAGTTGACATTACCCAAATGAGATGAAACAGTGACACACTGACGTGATAATTGACATTAGAACACTTGCGTTCTTGGTGGTGCAGTTGGAGTTTTCTCAATGAGTGTGACCATTGTGAGTTCACCTCTGCTGAGATATAGCCACAAGCTCCTATAACCCTAACTATACCTTCAAGTAAAAACCACCAAGCGCAATTCAAACTATCGCCCCAGCAAAAACATCGTCCCAGCTGGGCGCAATTTACATTGCAGGCCAAGATGGAAATGGATCCTGCGACCAAGGGAAACCAGAATAAATTTTGGCTCTGAGAGGGTGCGCCGGAGCAGAGCATGGATCAACTGGCTGATGCGTTGCGCTTAACCCATCTTTTAGATGGGTTAACCATGTGAGAAAAAAAACACACATGCCATAAAGCCCAGGTCACTTGGCATACGCTCTGGTAAACTAACATGACTATGGAAAATCACCATTTTTAATGGGAAAATCAAGTATAAATGGCCATTTTCAATAGCAAACTGTTACATTACCAGAGGGTAGGTCTATCATCAAAGTAAGAATCTTTCGGTAGATAAAGCCCATGGTTGGCCAACAGTCCCCGGCAGCCATTCGCAGCACGAAACCACTCAACCACTCTTTTTGGAAGACTTTACAAAGAACGACATTACCTCAATTCAATGGAGTTATACCCTGATGGAAACATTTGCCATAGATGTGGTTATTCCCAATGGTTTCCCTCAAAAATGATCTACTGAGTGGTTTCTCCACATCGAACTGTCAACGGTCAACGTCTACAAGTTTCCCGGAGGGCACAATATGAATACAGGGGATCTCCCAGGAGCTGGCCAGAAACGTGGCATTTGCAACCTAAGGTCAGGGTCCATGCTTGATCCATCTTACAATGCATAGATCGAGTTTGGGTGACGAGACGAGCGACAGAGGTCCGATTCGGCACCTTTTCCGCGGAAGTTCAGTAGCCGAGGTCCGCTTGAAGCCACATGAGAATTCACATGGTACCATCGCCTTGAAAGTCTCGTGTTCTGCAAATTCGGGTGCTTGAAGCAGCCCAAAGAAGGTCAGCCAATTGAAGTTATCATGGGATGGAAATGGAAGCTTAAGTTGAAGAACTTTCCCAGCTCTTCATGGATACAATCCTCAGTTTTTTGTTTCCTTGAAACCTGCTATTTGTTTTTGAATTTCCTCATTTTGACTAGTTCACCCAGATTGGGGGGTTTTCTAAAATGTGGGTACCCCCAACTCATCGATTTATAGATGGATTTTCCATTGTAAACCATCCAGCTATTGGGGTACCCCCATTTATGGAAATCCCTCGATGTCGAGTGGTAATGCAGCGACGACTCGGATGCTGAGTCCTATCGCTTTTCCAGACCTCGTCTAGGGACTTTCCAGCAGCTGTACCCCAGTGGCGGCCGAAGTGAACAGCGCGCCATGGGAACGTTCTCTCTGTTTGATTTGGGGTTTTCAGAGATGGGTTTGTCTGAAAATGTCGTGTACCCCTAAAACCCAATGGTGAATGATCATTATCCCAACATTAAATGGCTATTTCATTGGGGACATATCCTATGTCCAACATTTTGGTGGGTAAACATCGCGCAACTTTCTGGTGGATTCGTGAGTCGTACTTCTTTCTGATTGGTGGAGGCTATCTTTGGGATCATCCGAACGCCCAAATTCGGCCAGATCGGCGATAAAAAACAACGCAACTGATGCTTTGGGGAAAGCTCCTTCTAGAGACACAAATATGGTGTGTGTGTCTTTCACACAAATATTTTTATATGTACGTGTCATATATGTACGTATATATATATATATACACATGTATATATATATATACATACATACATACACATTGTATACATATTTCACCAGTGGTTTGCGGACTTGCTGAACTGAGGATACATCCAGAATAAACCAACTGGCCGCAGGCCAGGCCACTTTGGATTTCCATTTGCAATGGCTTTCTCCACCCAAAAACAGAGCTTCAAAACCCTTGGTTTTCGCTGGATTTAAGATGTGGGATGGCACGGCTTCTCAACCACTGCTGAAGTCGGGGCTGATGGTTTGGCATCCAGGGGGTATCGCTACCCTCTTGCAATCAAACATAGTAATGGACAATTCCCCGTTCGATGATTTTTCCATTGCCCCATTAGGTTTTGAACCGTTTGTTATCTGGAACCATTTTTAATGGTCCATTGATTCCATCAAATCCCCATTAATTAAAACCTCCATTTAGTTGGGATTTTCCAGTTTCCATTCTTGTTGGGATTGTCCAATATTCTCCCATATTTTCCTGTGAATTTCCCATAGTTTAGTGCGGGAATTTCCAATTGGCCCATTGGTTCCAGCGCTGTCATGCGACCATGGGGGAGCAGCGCTGAGGGTGGCCCCAAAGAATCTACGGCTCCACCCCTGGAAATGTCCGACGTTCTGTGAATGTCCCACTGGGAAAGGTCCCGAAATCGGATCCTTTCTTTACGGGGATCCTCTCCAAGAGCGGGGCAGGCAATGTTCAATACGGAAAATCATAAAATGAATCCGGAAATGGGATAGAATCGCCCATTGGATTATTGAAGGAAAATATGAGGTGCATTGAAAAACAAAAACAAGACCACAACCCCGGTTGGGACATGTAGTATTTTCAAGTCGCGGATCGTGTCGCTGCGTTGTGCTGATGTCGGTGCTAAAGCGCTGACATCTGTCAGGGTGTTCCCCGTCTTTGGGCAGGCCGTGTTCAAATGTAGACATAGATTTTTACAAGTTCTGGTCGACCATATTTTGAGATGATATCACCATATTTTGAGGAAAATCCTTGAACATTTTGTGGCGACTTTGAACAGCCCCGTGGGCTTTGCACGTCCAAAGCACGGCCCCCGGTGTCCCTGGGCACCGGAGCCCATTTCTTGTGAACTCACCACTGACACGCTGACGAAGTTGAAGCCGTGTCACTGGTGGCGTTCCAATATGGGAAGCGGATACGACCAAGAACGGATCTGAAGACACATGCTGACATTTTATCGGTATGTGTTAAATATGTGTAATATATATATAATTACATGTTAAGTTATATATATGGATACATAGTCATCCTGGAGTAGATAGAACATGGAAGTTTCAAACATATTCCCACTTTGGCGACAATTGTTGGAATTTTCCGTATTCTATCTACTCCACGAGGGTTGTATCTGTAAATATAATATGTAATGTTAAGACACGAATGCTATATATATATATATACACATATACATACAAGCATTGATTGATATATGTGTACACTTTGTATACAACACACAAACATATATACTGTAGATGGATGGATGGATGGATGGATGGATGGATGGATGGATGGATGGATCGATAGATAGATAGATAGATAGATACACATCACATAGTATATGTATGGACTTGCATCTATTCATGTATACAATCATACGTATATACATACGTATAGGGACTAGCACTTGTAAACACCGATATGTCCAGAATGGTGGGACCCCTGTAGGCTGATAGCTAGATTCTATTCGCAGTACATGGGGGACTCCATTTCCAGATAGAAATGCCCTCGTCGTGTCGAAGCTTCGCCACAACTGCAGACCTAGCCATGAATCATTGTGGCGAATGATTTGGTTGCCGCTTCCCAGTGAAATTCGTGGAATCGCATGCGCAAATCCTAGGTTGCTGGTGTTCGATGTCAATAGAAACTGCATAAGGTGGTTGATGTCGCATTGCAACGCAATACACCGCAATGCACCGCAATGCACAGCTGCGGGTCAGTTAAACCACTGTGCTCTCACCCAAACGCAAGCAGTGTCAACTCTGGATTAATAAACCCTGACTGTTAATTGGAGGGATTTCCCCCCAAATAGTGATAAATCAGCCTAATGGGTAAGGCTTGCAGAAAGGATCGCCTGTTGTGTTTCACACGCTCGAGCCATGCCTTTGGTAACGGGGAGTTTGCCTCAACATGTTTTTATTTTAAACATATTTTTAGGGCCAGGTCAAGGGCAAACTGCATCCGGCCATCCACAACGGTAGCATGGGATTTTTCTGGGCAGGTGTGTGACCGTTTTGTGGTGATTTTGATGGAATACAAAAATAGAGTCGAAACCATATTTTTTCCAAGAAAGAAATGTGGAGCAATATCAACAATGGGGATGACATGTTGATATTGATCAGAACTATTTGATTTCCAGATTTCATAAGCAACCATGGGGATGTCAAATATCTGCATCATTTGGCACGCATCAAAGGTGATTGAGCAGATTCGTGTACACCAGATTCATCTCGCGTGAGATTATATTTCAAGCCGCGAAACAGATGGAACTGGAACACAAAAATGGAGCAGACACCCTTGGATATTCATCCCAGGAATAGGCTTAGCAGCTTATAGGCGAGATATAGCACTGGGGTAGAGGTATAAAACGATATGGAAACCATGGGGAAGCCGTTCGGATCTACGTTCCATAGTGGATTTTCCACAGTTTGTGCACTGGAAGCCACGGCCCAGATATCTCCTTCCCAGTCATTTCTGAGCAAAAATCCTGGAAACATCATATGAATCTGTGTCTGAAAATAGGGTATATCCCCAATGAAATAGCCATTTAAAAGAGACAATGATCAGCAAAACCATGAGGTTTAGGGGTACACGATTTTTGGACACACCCATATGTTTGAACCATCCCCATGCAATTTCACCAAGGTTCAATCTTCCAGTGACTGGCATCGCTTTTTTGGACCTTCACCTCATGACTGTATCCGAGTCGTTTGTAAATTCAGTGGCCTATTCACTCACCAGTTCCAGTTGGGAGTGGATGTGGTAGAACTATCAACCATCCCATGTACCAAGCATGGTGGCCATTTTCACTGCGAAATCAGTTCCCGGGGTTTACCCAAACCCAACTCTGGGTATTTCCCGCCATCATTTTTTTGGGTGGATGGGTGGAGGTGAAGAGGTCACTGCAGTTAGTTGCTAGTACTAATGTTACTATTACTGTGACTATGTGACTACGCATATTATACTATTCCTTACAACTCAGTCATGTTTGTGTATGGAGGTTTCCTAACTCATGGGAGTCCCCCAAATCATCCAGTCGTCGATGACCATAGATCAGCTCGACCCCTTCGGGTCCCCAGGTTACGACCCGAACAATGACGACTACGACGTGAGGTCAGCCGTCATTCAGGAGCCGGTGGCGATGGATCAGGTGCGACCGAGATGGCAGGGTGTGGAGAAAAATGGCATGATTTCACCATGAAAAATGATGGTTTAGCCAGTGAAAAATGGTGGTTTAGCCACAAAAAATGATGGCTTAGCCAGGAAAAAATGGTGGCGTGTCAATGAAAGATGGTTGTTTCATGAGAATATCATGGGTGCATGGGGGATATACTGGAAGGTACCCTTGCGGGTGCAGGACTGGGTGACAGTTTTATGATTTATGAGAGATCGACATTGGTCCAAAACACATGGAATTAGCTGGTGAACATCTAAATTGCTGATATATATATATATATATTAGATATTCATCCCCCAAAATATGGTATGATAGGTTTTGACCCGTTCCCGTATGATGGATATTTTTGCAATCGGTATATGAATAGTAATGGGGTATCCACAAAAATACGCACCATCTGATAGAATGGGGGCGAATCTCCTTGCTTGGGATGATTCATGGGGATTACAAGGCAATATACCAATTCTGTTCCATTTTTCTTCATGTCATTGAGGGATAGATGATCATTAGCCCTAAATCCACAGGCTAATCATTAAGCCCCATTCCCCGTTTTCAGATGAACCCATACCCCGTTGGTGGTTACCCTCCGGAAATGAACAGTCTCAACGGAAGGTGTTTACTCTATGGCAATCAAACGTGACAATGAAAAATTGCCAATTTTTAGATGATTTTCCTATTCAAACCACTTGTAAGGGATTTCCCATTGCTACGTTTGATTACCATATATCCCCTGAACCCACAAAAATAATTGGTTGAATCCGGTAGGGTGAAACCCAAATGTTCACCACATGGGGAAGATTCGATGAATTCTCCACACTTTCCGAATTTCCTAATTTGTGTTGTCCATCTTATCTTTAACCATGTCATATCACATTGTTGAGAACATTCGAAATAACAAGTAAGGTTGGTTCCATGCCCCATTAACATCCCAATTTCAGCTGATTGAATCTCCAGGTATTTCTTATCCATCAATAAACATGATGTATCTCATACTTGGGAGTGCAGTTCGGGTTGTGAATCAGTATAACTGTAGAACTATGGGATTCTAACCTCCGTAAGTTGGCATATGAGCAATAGGCTAAACTCTCCGTGTATTAGGTATGTATTCGAGGGCTCTTACGAACTCCCAAAAACGATAACCTAGGATTTATTGGAAAACGATGATCCAATTTTTCAATTGAGGTTTTGCCGATCGCTCATATAACCCCTACAACTCTGGTTATTTAACCTGCTTATATAACCCTTACATATGTAGAATTGCCATTTTGATGGTCAATGCCATATTTTCAGACACACCCATCCAGTATGTCATCTAGTATGTCAAACTTGCCATGTATCGTCCCCAAAGAATAGAAAAGTACCAAGAACAGCGGTACTGTAAACCTCTTGTATCTTTTTGGGGGATTTCTACAGACTCCATCAAATTATCAAAGAGCAGTGTATAAGCAAAATCATAGACATTAAATTAGCTATACAGTGTCATGAGTCATTCGTATTTTGGGGATGACCCATAAACAACATCAAATAACTCTAGTTATTAATATGTGCACAAGTTTCCAACTATAAATACCATTGAATACCTATACAGTGTCATTAGTTTTTTTTTGGTCATTTCTATAACATGAATCCAGAACTCTGATGCAGTTGTTATATCTAGATATAAACGCAAACAAATAACACCATAATTTTTTTCACTATCAGTACTGTGAATAACTATCATACAACTATTTAGTATAGTTTGTCACATCTCCAACTAGTCTCCATTTTTCAAGCTGATTCTGATACTATCAAATATGAAAAATAGCTATCGTGTAGCTATTAACTATTTCAGCTACCCTCTGGTAAACCAACAGGTTGCTAACTGGAAAATCAGCATGCTATTCATTGGAAAATCCACTATTTCTATGGCCATTTTCAATAGCAAACTGTTAAATTACCAGAGGGTATATCATTCCATATCTATTGAATGAGCTGAAATCCATCCTCCCAGAAAATCGCTTCACCCGCGGTTTGCAACGCGGTAAGGTGCTCCGCGGGAAACAGCGGCAGATCAATGCGCTGCTGCATCGCGTTGAGGTGTGAAGCAACAGAAAATAGGGGGGAAATGAGAAGAGCATAGTGTATTACTAGGATAAAACTATTGGGATGCAACTCTAGGAGATGTATAAGTATTGAATTCTGTGGATTGTATATCTATTGGTCAATGGATTTGCAAACCAACTTCAACATGGTAAGGGAGATGATGGGATAGTGTAGCAACCCATTTAAGGATGTTGCATGGAATTTCCTTATTGCTATGGACCAACCACTCTGGGGGTCATTTCAGATCATCCCAAATGGGGTTCATCCCCAATAATAAACACATTCATCCCCAAAAAAATAGAACAAAAATTCTTCACCATTTTAGTAGGAGATTCTAGTTTGGATATTTTTTTTGGGTTGCTATAGGTCATAGTGGGAAGCATCAACAATGGGGTTTGGGGATTCCCATACTGTATGATGACAATGGGAGATCCTGGGAGAATGGGGAGATGATGGGATACCATGATTGAATCAGCCCAGTACAACGGGATAGTGAGATACTTCCAAACCTTTAAGACATCCTCCCAAAAAGTTGTTTTGGCAGGGTATACCCCAGGTGGTTGATGAATTTCTCTATAGAAAAGCTGCAAAAGCGCAGCTTTCTTTCAGTGATTTCCGACCTTGCTGTGGGATGACCTGATTCGGTGCACGTGGCAGGCGGGTGGAGAACAGCAAATGCTGAACCACTACCTGCAGGTGGTCCGAGGTCCTAGCTACACCAGAAGGGAACCAGAAGGGAAGTGTTTTTTTTGGAGGGCATCATAGTACACTTCACATCGGGGATGTTCACCAATGTGGCTATGGATCAATGCCCATACCATTTTCAGGGCATGAACATCCAGCCTTTTTTTTGGTTCAACAGGGGTAGAGGGTTTTGACCCATCCCCATGTATCGTGGTTTCACATATTTTGTGTTCCATGACCGAAAAATGGGAGGAGGGTCAACAAAAAGGACCCATACATGACGCATTGACACCATCATCTGCATCTGAACCATGAGAATAAATCCAACATTTTTTTGAGAATAATCATTCAACTATGATTTGTTTTTTTGAATTGGATGAGTCTTCAAAAAGACAAGTCATAGAATGTCATAGGTCATAGATGATAAAAGTTGGACACCTGGAAAGATGGAGGTTTCCAATCCATAGGGGTACCTCCAAATCATCCATTTTAATAGGATTTCCCTATAAACCATCATTTTTTGGGTATCCCTATTTTAGGAACCCCCCATATGGAAATAAATATCAACAAAGCCATCCTGGAAAAGCCACACTTTTTTTGCATCAACCGACTTCGGGAACTGAGGCGCGCGAACTCTACGACGAGCTACAGGTGCCAGTCGGATGATCGTAGCACTGATCAGTTGCAGGAAAATGCGGTAGTTATATGAGGGTTTCCTAAAATGAAGGTACCCAAATAGCTGGATGGTTTATAAGGGAAAACCCTACTAAAATGGATGATTAAGGGGTACCCCTATTTTAGGAAACCTCCATATCTAGATTTGTCAAGGGGTGAGATGGGTGGACAGGTTTTGTTGGGCGGGTAGATGAGGTCAACTTTCTTCAATTGAAAACCCTTCGGCACTCAAAATCTTCTCAGATAATTCTTTAAAGATATTTCCAGAACTGGTTGAAGGCAAAACTGAAACCGAAACTCCAATTAGTTTGGGGGTAAACTTCATGGTTTCAAGTGCAAGAGATATCCTGAAGCCAATCCAGTGATTGATGGGTTCCAAGTTTTTGTGGCCCAACCCATGAATTCTTCTTTTTTCATGATTTTCCATTTTTTTTTCTAGGGTGAACTCTTCAGACTTTCCCGTTTGAGGGTTTCAATTTCTAGGTGGATAAAAACCGTTTTTGCCTATCTTGGATCCATAAATCCCAACGGTAGCTGTATTTTGGTGTTCGGGGTCCTAGGTTTTTGACTACCCAAGTCGCTTTTGTTGTTGATGATTTTCCACATTTTCCCACGGGTTCCGCCTCGAGGAGCTTGAAGATGATTACGCCAAAGAAAAGGAACTGTCCCTTGCGAAGCATCAGGATGGCGGTGGAGTTTAAGCCAAAACGGGGAGATTTTCACTGAACAAAAAGCACCAATGACTAGCATCTAAAATGGGGAGATGCAACTGAAGCAACATTTGAGCAGGGTGAAAGCTTCGATGGCGGTGACAGATGGGTTCACCACTATAACCCTTGCTGCATGGAATATGTTCATCAGATCAAGAATGTTGAAATCATACCAGCCATGCTGGATACACAACCTGCTTTTGCTTTGAAATTTCCGAAAATTGCTATTTTAATGGGATTCGAGCCATCCATTTTTATGAGATGTAATGAGATACAATGGGGATACAACCAACGAATTTGGCGGTATCCTACACGACGAACGATCGATATCCTTCATCCATCAAACTCATCATTAAATATATAGATGTCTTGGCAGACTTCAGGAAAGTTATCCACCAAGAAGATTGAAGTGCGGGTCAAGGAAATCAATATAGGTCATGATTGAAGTTTTTTTTCTTTTCCGCATGCACTTTTCATTTTGTGGTTCCGAATATTGACAAATCCCAAACGATGATTTGCCCCAACACTTGTAGTGGCTTCGAACAACCAAGGTTTCCCACAATTGGATGAAAGGAAACTTTGTATGACACAGTTTTGGGCTGGTAAAATCCAATGGTTTCGGTAGATTTTCCATTCCAACATCTGGTTTACATCAACCCAACATTGCCATTTCAGGTCCTCCCAGTGCCCCAAATTACTCGTTGCTGAGTTGGGCGGAGACGTCCTGCATGTCCGAATCGACGTGTTCGAGCTTTGATACGGAAGAGGCTGGCGGATTCGAAGTAAAAGATCAGCGTCATGATGACGATTGAAAAAATCCACCAGTGCCAGTGCCATGGTGAAGTTAGTTGGATTGTATACACAGTTGGGAAATGGTCATGAATCCATTTTCATAGGGATTTATATTTATATGCTGATTATGTTTGGATTCCCAATATGAGGTGGATGACCATAAACGCCATATACCACAAAAACCATGCTTTGACCATGGCACACCTGTAGTAGTCCGCAAAAAGATGCCGAACCATGATTTATAATTGTTTTGGATTCGGAGTTTACCGTTGCTATGTATATCCCCATGTGTGGCATGGTCAAAAGTTGGATTAGTTTAAACCATTGGGGGTCATACCACCTTTCAAAACGTGAATCATAGTGGCATATGCAAGAATTCCAAAAAGTTTCTCCCCATCTTTAGTATCATACAAAGACATTACTATGATGATTATGGCTGAACTTTAGTATGTAAATGGGGATGACCATTGTCATAATCATCATAGTGGGGTTTAAACAGACAGAATGGGTATATGCCTGAATCTTATATATATATATCTATATACAAGTTAGTAATGATACTACTGAAACGATGATAGTAACAAAAACAATGATAGCATAATTGAGGTCTGCCACCGCAAAAGTGTAAATTAACAAAAATAGAAGTGAAACCAACAAAGGGGGTTTGACCAGCAACAATGGAGATTAAAACAACAATGATTTCATCATCCCAACACCGCAACACAACATTTACCCTCAAACAATCCAATGACAACATGGGGATTCACCGAGTATCTGTGGATTAGAAAACCCACACAGCAAGTCGCTTGCCCAAAGAAACTGCTTTGGTAGCCAGGTTTCCTCATCATTTTGTTGCTTAAACGTCACTTAAATATAGTTATCCTTATAACTGTGTGATCTGGTTGCTTGGTTTCAATTTGTTTGGTTTTCCCTCTCAAATGACTTTCAGAAAAAACAATAGAGTCAGTTTCCCAAGAGTCAGTTTCAGAACAAATTGAGATGATGATCCCAATTGATCTTCAGATTTTTGGGATGGTTGGTTATGGCAGCAGCGACTTTTCGGGAAGACCAAACAGGTGATAGGTCTAGAAGATTCTGACCTTCTACCCTCTGGTTATTTGACGGTTTGCAGCTGGAAAATCACCCTTTTTATCAGGTAAATCGACTATGAATCCCCATTTTGAATAGCAAACTGTAGCAAATTACCAGAGGGTAACACCTTTTATCTTTTTGAAAGGCTTTTCACTTTCGGGCCTTGGGCTAATAAGTGCTGGCTTTCTCAAAAAATCTCCCAGGCCCACAAATCTCGGGGTGCCCATTGCCGCAGATCGCAGGAAAAAAGCGAAATGGGCCGATCCCGGAGCAGTTCAGAAGACTTCGTGGATTTGTCGCGGTGCCATGGCTGGCCCAAGGAGCAGATCAATCTGTATATGTGTATATATAGACAGGTCTACGATCCAGATGGTACCTTTGGTGGGGTTCAAGGGTGGGCCAGAACAATCCATATATATATATTATACTATATATATATACACACATATATATATATATGCTATCTACGTATGTACATACTAGAACTATGTCTGGTTTAAATGGTTTGACATTCTCATGGCCGTGAAATAAGTGCCACTGTAGATTGGGAATAACTAGAAGTACATCTTGATTCTGGGGCCCCCCTGTAGAGACATTTCAAGCAGCTGGAACGTCCAGGTCTACCATTGCTAGAGTGGCTGTAGATATTCCCACTTTGAGGTACTATATTTTTTAGTCGAATCTGCCCTAAAATATATCATCTTTCTTGCCTAAGATCACCACCTTCGCTGGTATACCCCTGGGCAGAAAAGTCGTCACATTTCCAATTCCTTGCAGCAAAGCAACATTTGCTGGTGGGATCACCAAATTTGTGGGTAGAATCACACTATTGTTGATAAAATCACCAAGTTTGTTCGTGAAATAAGCATTTGCATGGGTAAAATCTCGATGTTTGCTTGTCAAATCACACAATTTTCTCTTGGTTATATAACTTGCTATTTTTATTGCTTCAACCCTCAAATCCTCTTGGTCCACCGCTTATCTTTGTTGGTAACATCAGCATTTTCAGAAAGCGTCCACTTCATCCCCAGTCGCCCAATTTTCGTTAGGCCACGCAGCGATTCCATTTTGGATGAGGAGCAGGGCTGGCATGGTTGAGGGATATGGGCAGAGATGGATCCACTTGGGGCCAGGGAGTTTCCTTGATATAAGCATGGTGAGAAAAACCTCCATAAGTTGGAATACATAAGTTGGAATCTAAGCCCTAGAATTAGTAGAATTATGGCTATAGAAGCAATTGGAATTGGAACCCCCAAGCATGGGCAGTGAGGGATTACGTCACCAGTGAATCAACCAGCTTTTCCACCTTGAAATTATGAGTTTATTGGTCATTCTTGGGCTTGGGAACGCATGGGTGAAGGTGGGTACCCCAATTTTTAGGACCACCCCAATTTTGGGGCATTTGAAGCAAGAAGAATGTGAGTTTAACTGCTTCATGAAGCGTTGGGCTTTGTACAATACAAAGTGTGGCTGTTCGGCGTTAGCAACCATCAATAGCTATGATCGTAAGCCAGTTAGAAAAGGGATACTGTATCCCTAGTTATGTATATCATCCAGTGACGAACTAGGATGCACATCCAAACCCATTCCATTTTACTATTTGTTTAAAACAATATCTCCCATTGTATTGCTATAATTTCCCACTTGATACCCTAAGAATATCCAGTAATTATCAACCCAGGATATTGCTATATCATTTTAAATTCTCCCAATTATGGATAGTAGATAATCATCCAGGATAGTATCCCTGGCTAAGCTGCGCCATAATACCCCTGATTTCCACAAATTGTATCCCATTCATGTCCATGTACCCTTCGGTAATCAAACGTGGCTTGCTGGAAAATCCTCCATTTATGGTTTTCCCAGCTACAAACTTCCATTTAGTTCGGGGATTTTCCAGCCACGTTTGATTATCAGACCCATGAACTGTCCAACATTAGCCATTATCAAGCCACTATAAGCATTATCAAGCCACTATGAACCCATTATTACCCTCTGGTAAACTAACATAACTATGGAAAATCACCATCTTTAATGGGAACATCAACTATTTCTATGGCCATTTTCAATAGCTACGTTTAATTACCAGAGGGTAATCATTATAAACCATATTTGCCAATGTATGCGGGAGACATGCCAGGTGGACCATGTTGGAGTGAGAAAAGCGCCAAGTCTTCCGCAGCCGCGCCTCATTTGAGCCGCAGGTCCGCAGCCGATTTGCCAGTTGGAGGTTTCCCAAGTCATGGGGGTACCGCATTTATCATCCATTGTATTAGTTGGATTTTCCATGAAATAAACAATAAATAGTAACTATCCAGCCCAATTTATGGAAACCCTCACATTAAATAGTTGAACAAAAACGTTTTTGTCATTTGTAAGTTGCACTTTTTTCGGCAGTTATGGGAGATTTCTGACTCGTTATCTGCGCGACTTTGAAGGTGCCCCTGGTCGTCCCACTTTAGTACGCAAGTCCTTAGATTTTTTCACGTTTGTTTCCTGGGGGAAGTTATGTACAGTACATTATTGTTGAAGATCATTTCTGAATGGGCAGTTAGATGGGGTTGAAACCAGCCACGAGATGAAAATCTCATGACAAGCAAGGGGTAACGATGGTCACTAAGTCCCTCCAGTCATTCCACTCAGTTGGAAGCCATCAGAAATCACAGGTTTTCGACGTTTCACCAGAATTTTTCAGCACTCACTGTATTTATGAAAGGGGACATAACGGGACATCTACAGGAAACCATGGTTTTCCCCATCAAATACAGTGCTTTCCTGCAAGTTTTCCCCACTAATCCAATGAAGCACCAATCCGAAATGATCCCAGGTATACTAGCCCCTCACCATCATTGCAATACCTTTTAGTGAACCCAAAGTTCGCCATTTTTTGTGGGGCATGGTTACCCAAAAAAAAGCGACACCATAAGATCCGCAATTGGAACCATTTTTGGATACCATCTTGCAATAAACATAGTTTTCTGGAAACTTACCATGTATAGAAATTGTTTTTCCCCACCGAAATGTCCGCTGGGGGATTTTCCCATGTTGGATGAGGAGGGTAGATGACTTAACTTTGGGGTGGGATTTCGAGAGATTTTTTGACGATCCATGGCAGGTCATTATATGACCTTCTCTTCCTGACTTTAATGGTCTCACCATTTCGGTTTTCTGCACTTTTTCATTGACGAAACTGAGATGACTTCCCAAGTGGATCGAAGTTTCAATGCTTGGTTTCCCAGTTTCGTTTTAGGAAAATTGGCCCCCCCCAAAAAACCACGGCGGAAAGCGCCACCAAAAATGGCAGAAAGCACTGGTCTCGAGGCATCACTGGCCCGGGCAATTCTTCAACTTGAGTCTGGGTCCATGTCACAACGAGTTACCTGCCGGGTGACTCAAGAGGGGAAATGATGGCTAGGATTGGGCTGCCGTTTCGGTTTGTTGGTTAAGACCAATTTACTGGTTGGATATAGTGTAAAACCACAGTTAACCTATTTGGAAACCAACTTAGCTAACTTTGGAGCACTAAATTGTACGATTCTGGAGGCTTTCCTCCAGTTTACAATCAATGGCTGAAGCAACAATGGGGCTATGACCAAGACCGGCAAGATGCCGACCTGTTTTTTCTCGATCAGAAAAAATGATGCTTGCATATGCTTGCAAAATTAATGGGAATGACAATTTCACTCATGTCATAAGACAAAAAATGGCGATGATCTGTGGGTATCCTGAAATGGGATGGTTCAGTACCACTAATGACCCAAAGATCTGGTCCATACCATGTCTTGATGCAACCAATGGCGATGAGTTTTGAGTCGATCGTCGTTGAGGACTCCAAAATCGACAAAAGTCTGGTCATTTTTTGCAGCCTCTGAAACCATCCATGTTTTGGGTCTCCCTTTTTTGGTCGGAATAGCCTCAGAGGTTTGAAGCCAATTTCTCCTCCCATTGGCCCAGGTCAACCGGATACAGAACAAGCGTCTGAGAAGGGAATGATAGTTTTACGTACCGAGGAAGTCCACTGATCTGTCATATGGTCACATAGGAGCGTCCTCTATCCAGCGAGACGGGTCAAAATTCCGATGCAAGAAGAAAAAGTGGACACAACGTGAAAGAAACATTCCAAAACTTTCAAGTTCCCAAGCTTTTCTTCCATCAAAGCCCATGAATTTTGACCCATTTTTCCAATTTTCACGGACTTCCAACACCCGGCACCGCCACGTTGCCATGAAAAAAAACACAACGGCTCTGCCGTTGCGGTGCTTAGACACCGTTGCCACGTTTCAGACCGGGGCCGACGACCACCTGACCGTGTCAGGGATGCTGTCCGCCGGGCCGGTGCCTTCGAGTGTCAGCAGAAATGGCCGGAAAATGACTTTGTCCACCGAAGATTGGATAAAGTATCATATATTATAGACTGTTACGTAGAATCATATTATAGTACTGTATCATATATTGCTGGTGATTCAATAGGATTTAAGTGATCAATGGTGATTAATGGCGATTAATGGGAATATAACCAGCAATGTAGAAGGATGGGTCAAAACCATTATTACGATCTTGGGGAATAACGATCCATTAACCAGCTAGTTTAAGATATCTAGGGAACCAGGGTTTTGACCCACCCCCATTTTATAGACTATTGTATAGATTCATATAGTATTACACCATCTAGTAGAGGGAGATCGTATTATGATGAGCTTGCCACAATCCCAAATTCGACGATAGCATTGTGTCATATATCAACCTCGATGAAGTGATGGAGTATCCAAGGCAAACACTAGTATTGTGGGGACTGAAACATACTAAATCGCAAAGAAGATAGGACTAATCCAATCATTTTGTGGTGATGTGCCATGTTTGTTTGTTGAAGAAGACAAGGTGCTCCTGATTTTTTGGGTGTGATTGTCTGGAATTACTTCATTTGCTGGGGGGACATTCTTGTAGACGGGGAGGGCATGCACCATTGGTTCTTTGTTGCACATGAAAAAAATAGGACACACTGCGCGAATTTTTGTGTCTTTGTGCGTGTTGGCTGCTTTCTCGTTTGTGTTTTTGTTTGGGCCATTCTTTGGCAACACAAGGGCAAACAATACCAGGCAAATAAATACATTCACGGCACAATTCAGCCTATGGTGTTTACCTCAAAAAAACCATCTCAGGGGGTGTACAATTCCTGGCTTTAACCCCTAATTGGGTTGGCGTCATGGCTTCATGATTTCATATTCCACGCTTTCTGCTGACCGTCAGTCTCCCTCATGCATAGCTTGACACATCTTTTGCGCGAAGGGCAAGTGGTCCTGGGTTGACACTGGAGAATTTGGGCTGGCCAACTAGGCCACTGGCCTATATCTTACACCCCTCAATTATCCAACATTGGGCTAGCTGTACCGAATAGGTGTCATGGGTTCCCACAGCGGGGCAGCACAGAGTTTGGAGGACTCATCCCTCCTTTGTTTCAGCAGATGGCAGCTGTCTCACGTCAATACATGGGCTTCGTTTCCCCTTGGCCATGAATCCATTCCCATAGGCAGTGAACTACCCATGATTCCAGGATTGCCATGAAATGAGATGACGATAAACCACATGCCAACTTTTGATAAAATGGCCGGTATCAATATCAATTTGGTCATATATTTCACTACATCCCCAATATGTGTTTGTCTGAATATGTCGTGTACCCCTAAACCCAATGGCTTTGCTGATCATTATCCCAACATTAAATGGCTATGTCATTGGGGATATACCCTATTTTCAGACACGCCCATATGGATATGGCTCAAAATTATTGACCCTATAATTGGTTGGTTTATGTTAATTTACCAGTAGAAAATGACCATTTTTGGTCCCATCATTTTGAGCCATAGCCATATATCCAATTGTACCCCCTGGATTGGTTAAATCCGATGAATCCCGCGCTGTGTTGAACATTTTGTTTCAACAGTCCAACCTGGCACCGCTGGATGAACCGAGCGAGTAGCGACAAATTTCGACGTCTTTGACTGGAAAAAAGGGAGCCGGTGGTCACCGGGCAACGAGACAATGATGACAAACCAGCGGATGCAATGGGGTAAAGCATGTATACAGCAGTAATTTGGAAAATAATCCCCTGCCGACTTGGCAGAAATTTTTTCAGCATAGTGAGAAGGAACCCATATCCCAACTTATGGGGGGTATTTCGCCGTGGTTATACGCATAAAAGTAACCTCAACTGCACCCCCTAGTAGTATAGGGTAAACCTGCATGAAACGTGGATGCTTAGACGACCCTGGAAGACTGATCGAATGACGACTGTGGATATCCACCATGCTATCCTGAGATTTTGGCAGGTTATGAACCAGTTGCCCGAAAAAAAAACCACACGATTTTCCTATGTTGGTTTACTGGAGGGTATTTATCTCATATCTCTCTAAATTGGGACATGGGGCCTCTGACTAAGCATGGTGAAATATGATAATCTACGTCATTTAAAACTGGAACTGCCTCCCCCAAAGAAGACATTTTGCAAAGAATTTGGAGCTGGTGGAGTTCAACAGAAAAGGGAGATGGGTTTGTCAACAAATAGGGTAGCCAAAAAATGAAATGGTCATTTAAATTCATTTCAATAGGGAAGAGGATGTTTCGCAAAGTTTATTGTCTATATATCATCCTCTAGCCTATTTCAATGATTTGAAATTATTTTAAATGACAAGTATGGAGGTATCTCCCATCGAAAACCATCATCGTGGGGATATGATTGGGAAATCTTACCGGATCTGATAATGGAGATACCCTCTGGTAAACTAACATAGCTATGGAAAATCATCATGTTTAATGGGAGCATCAACTATAAATGGCCTTTGTTACTAGCTACTAGTTATGTTAGTTTAAAAGAGGGTACCCCGCACACGATCATATTAAACGACCTTTTTCACGAAACCCTGGTGAAAAGGTCTTGGATCTGTCCCAAACACTAGGCTACTTACCCATCCAGTAATCAGTCACATGGCTTCCTGCAAAATCCACGAATCGATAGATGGTGGTTCCAGTAGAACCTCCATTTCTAGTAGATGTTTGTATTTGCCCTTTATTTCCACATTATTTCCCCATCCCCCAGTTCAGGGATTTCCCAGCCATGTTTCATTACCAGAGGCTTAGGATCAAGATGTTACTTGTCCCTTTCCCACTGCAACCGGAGGAAAAGCAGGGTTAACGTTAACCCCCAATGAACAACCGATATGTGTGCCACGATCAAGTTAGTTTGAAAATACACCCAGTTATAGGGGAATGGGTGATCAAGTTATCACTCCATTTTCATCGTTTCTTTTTCAGTACGTAGCCATTCTGAGGATTCGCATGGGATGGATGACCTTACAACATATACCATGTCTTGACCATGGCACATGTGACGATACACGGTATCCCAAACCGACCCCTCTAGTTCCCCAATAGGACACAGCATTGGATGGAGCTGAATTGCCAACAGTGCGAGACGAACATCACCAGCAAGTGACTCATTGGTGAATTGCACACTATTTATGGTTTAAGTTTCATTCAAACATATACACATGATATATACATATACACATACACAATGTTCTCGTTTTCCATCCGAATGACATGACCCTTGCCATGCGAAACGGCGTTCGCCCCTGGCGTCTGGCCTTTGGGGTGCCATGGCGGCGAGGCTTGACAGGCGTGGTGGATGCATCCTGGTGGTGGATCGCACCTGGATCCATGACCAAAATCATTTGGACATCTTTAGCAACAGAGAGATGTCGCTAAGTACCCTCTGGTTATTTAACATAGCCATGGAAAATTGCTAATTTTGGATGATTCTCCCATTAAAACTTAAACTTAAAAGCTCCATTTATAGGGGATTTTCCATGGCTATGTTAAATAAACAGAGGGTAAATTATGTCCATTTTAGATTCGGAATTGACAAATTGACGATCTTTTCTGGGGGTACTATAGACTATCGTCAAGAATCTGAACCGGAAATGAGGGGAAGATTCAAAGATTCAAATCCGGTTTTGGGTTGAAGCCCACCAGAAAGGATAGACACATTTTGCTTCAGCTTTGCGTATTTTTGTAATTTGCCCAAAACAACAAGAAATGAGACCATCATCAACAGAAAAGATCAATGCTTCCAGTCCCTGTAGCGAGGCCCGACAAAAAGGTGGAGAAGTAAATTCTAATTCATTTCGAAAAGTGACACACACATATATATATATATACATATATATATATATACATATATATATGTAATTATATATATATATATCTTCATGTATATATATATATACACTTCCCCTTGTCTGTCTTTTTTCATTCTTTTTCAGGGTTACCAAAAAGAGGCAAAAAGACCCTCGGGTAATTTTGAATGGAGGCATGGAACCAACATGGTCATGGGGAGTGGTTGGCAGGTGAAACAGGAAAAAACAACTGGGATTGATCCACAATCTGGATGGATTTGTAAGCCGATGTATGATTAGGGGGTCCACACTTTGCAGGGGTTCTCAAACAGATCGAACACCAACAACAGCCTGGCAGTTCATTCCTGTGACAATTTTTTTGGGAACTGAAGATTTCAGTGTTCCAGCGACCTTGAACCGGAGCGCAAGGAGGTCATATGAATATGTTTCCATGTTTTTGCTACACAGGCTACACAGGCTACACACCAAAAAAACTATATCACAGTCAGTCTTGTAATCTTCGAATGGCTGAGGGTTGATATCTTTCTTGAAATGGAATGTCCGCTGTGTAACACAGGCATCATCACATTTCAACATCCATCCGACCTGCCAAACTCCAGGCAGGGTTCCCCATAGCTATGTGTTGGTGAGTGCCATAGCCTATGATTCCCCTTTTTTGTGGATGGAATCTCATGTATCCATTGAGATCTTTCGTGTCCCACATGCAGCTTCAATCCCATTTTTGGAATGGTGTTTCAACGGGTTTAAGCATCAAACATGGGAATTTTATGGATCTTAGTGGGGATAGAATGGCTTATAGTTGACCAACTGTAATCAATCCCTTTCCCCTATTTTTTTTTTGATATACACCCAAAAACACAGGTTTTCGATTGGTGATGTATCTGATCGGGGGATGACACCACTTCATATCCGCGTATTTAGCAAGTCCCATTCAGTTGATTATCCCATTATAGCTAGGGAAACTAACCCCACAGTTCCACAGTTCCCAGTTGCGCTTCATGGGATGCTCCTCCCTTTTTCGTACTAGTCCTTTAACCTCCGGTAATCAGTTACGGCTGGAACATCCAGTGGATCAAAGCTCCATTTCTAGTGGAGTTTCGAGTCTTTTCCCATTGAAAACGAGGATTTTCCCAGCGCTAGAAACCTCCATGTATGGTGGATTTTCCCATGATTTTCGTGGGATTTCCCAGCCATCTTTATATCCTGTTGGTGAAATTCCCCATCAAAATTCAGATGGAGCTTTCCAATCCATGGAGTTACCCCCAGTTCTCATCCAGTTTCAATCCAGATTTTCCAGTCATCATCCAGCTACTGGGGATCCCCCATTTCTGGAAACCTCACTGCGACCGAGCCCTGGGATCATGGTTAGTAGGGGGTAACTATCCCAAAGCCTCATTTCAGGTTAGTGAAGTATTGTGATTCATCTAGCATGAAGAGTTCTGGGATTAGTATCCGTTCATATTCTAGGATAAGTAGAGTATTAGTATAAGAACAGAATATTTACATATATCTATTCTATACTAATTCCAGAACTTAGCATAATACGGTGGATGGAAGAAATCCTGCACCAGTTGATATGTGGTTTATCCCATTATTTATAGGGTTTCAAGCATCCAATGTTGTGTAGGATTTCTTCCATCCACAGTATTTATCCGGTAGTCAAACGTGGCAATGGAAAATCCACCATCTATAGATGATTTTCCCACTGAAACCTCCATTATCCTCCATTTATAGTGGATTTCCAATTGCCATATTTGATTACCGGAGGGTATTTATCCTAATATCCCCAGAGATTTCTCCGAATCCAGCGGCCCATGTGGAGACTCTGAATCCCATCCTCCCGCTGTGCCAGGCCCAGCAAGGCTGCACACGCGTCTGCGGCTTCCACGAGAAACCGCGGAAGTGCCGGAGGATCGAACGGCGTTGGGTTGGTTGAGTCTCCAAGAAAATTGGGAATTTCGGGGATATACTGGGATATGGGGATGGGTCAATACCTAGTATTATCAATTTTAATAGGATGAACATCCATAAATCCCAGCTATTTTGGGGTTCACGAACGGTACCAGGGTTTTGGAGCTGTGGATATCAAGAGTTTCCGAACCACATCATAGTACTGGGGATAGAGTTCAACCAACAACACCGCCATGGGCTTTATTCTTTGACAATTGGACATTGCCAAGGAAGATAGTGATCTTTGATAAGGGAAAAATGGCTTACATTCAAGGTGGATTTTCGATATCTATGTTAATTTACAAGAGGTCAGAGGAAAGTGATATGTATAGCCCATATATCATTGTGGATATTTCATATAGAACTGGGTTCCAGCCTGAGTATTGCAGACTTACTTGGTGATTCATGCTGCGAATCGTAAGGGACCTACCCTTCGGTTTTAATCGTACATGTCAATGGAAAATCCTCCATTTGTAGGGGATTCCCGTTGCCCTGGTTGATTATCGGAGGGTATGTATTCCCGACTTTTCGCAGTTGGGTAAGTGGGCTTCGTCCACTTACAGATGGAAAAAACCGGCGATGTAACCCATCTACAGTCAGTAGCATGAACCAACAAATACACTTGGGTAGCTGAAACTTCTGAAGCAACAATCATCGAGCCGAACACCAGAGGTAGCCACCGTGGTTGGCATAAGAGTTATTTTCAGAACCAAAGATGACATTTGCATCCCGCATAACTGAGACTTCCACTATTCTTTGGCGCAACTTTCCATGGTTTGATCCTCGTCTCCTCTTGGCGAAAGCGCGGTCTTGGCAAGCCAAACTCGAAGTCTTTGTTGGCTAGAGAAATCTACAGTAAACATTCTTGTTGATTAGCCATGTGTGTTTACTTCTTAGATCACGATTTTTGTGGGAATCAGCATGAATCAGCTAAATGCGTATTCTTGAGGGTCTTTGTCAACGCAGATAATCTTTTTATGGGTTTACATCAAGGTCTTGTCGCTTAGATTTAAATATCTAATAGATAGAATCCAAGTGTTGTCGGTGAAAAATCACCACTTTGTTCACTTTTTCCCCCCTTCCCTACGTTTCTGCAGGTCGTTGAAGCATAAATCCACATTTTGAACCATCCGCGAATCAAACATGGCTGGAAAATCCACCATGAAAATCGTGGATCCTCCAAGGGAACGAAACTTCCACAGGGGAAAAAAACCAACGGCCCGCCATGTCTTATTGGTGAAATCCTCCATATCCATTCATCCAATCTTGATTCAGCCATGGAGCTCATGATCGGAGGCTAAATCCCTAAGAGTATAGTCCCATGATATATATATATATATGTATATTTGTAAATACACAATATACATATGATATCCACTATATATCACCATTTTTGTCTAGTAAAATCCGTTGTTTTTGATACTATCCTCCACCCCTGTTGGAGGCCCGGTTTCGTCCCACCCTCTCCGCAGCGCGCAGGACCTGAAGAGCCAGCAGCACCTGAGCGAAGCGTCGAAGCGGGCCATGTCCATCGATTACTGCCGAGAGCAAGGCCAGCAGCTGCAGGGGGGTTGGCAGGCTTCGAAATGGGAAAACTGTTCGAAATTGAAACCATGGCTATAGTTTGATTTAGAGGGTATACGGTATATTGATGATTTTTTGGTAACTGCAGTTTAAACAAAAAGGATCAAAAAGGTGTGAAACTGGGAAATGATGGAGGACACATCATTGAACTAACATCCTGGACAGATTTTTCTATCTTTTTTGGGGACTTCTAAAGAATAATTGAGTGAGTGAGTGAGTGATTTATAGTTTTTCTTTTCTTAAGTACTATTCCTAAGTATGTTTGTATAATACTATTATTTTGTTTAATTTCAGAATGACATGGTGAAGCTTTCAACTTGGATGCGCATCCCAGGCATGTAATTGGGTAATAAGCAATTGGAAATAACCATTGGAAACCATATTTATATCATCGATCACACACACACACATCTAAAGCATACATCATTTATATCCCCATATCTCCACTACTATTAATGGTTAGATCCCAAAATCAGAACATTGTTGGTTTGGGTCCAGACGCACTTTTATTGGTTGATAACTATCATAGATAACCACTAACAATTGTTCTTCAACAGCACCACTTTGTCGGCCAAATCCCTCATAGACTTGGTTGACCAGGACTACCACCACCACCACGATTGAAAACACATGGGTATGGGTCAAAATTAAAGACCTGGGGGACCACAGATTGAAGTCCATCTTGAGAATTAACTATCCAATAGTGGGGCAATTTTGACCCATCCCCACATCATCCACATGATGCTCGAATAAGTTGGCCTCCATTGTATTCCTATTGTTGTCGGTTCCCTGTAGACTTGTTGCTTTGATCCCTCCATTCTTGTTGATTAGATCAAGTGTGAAATAGATATACTCGCTCTTAAATCCATAGTCTCCCACTTTATCCCATCATTTCCCTACAAAACCATCATTCTTCATGGTGAAACCACCTTTTTTGTTGATTCAACATGATTTTCGTCGCTTAAACCACCATTTTTGGTTGGTTTCTCCACCATGTTTGTTGATGAAATCTGCTTTCTTGCGATTAAACCCATGATTTTTCGTGCTTCAAACACAATTTTTCTTTCATAGTCACCACTTTCAGTGGCTAAAACCACAATTTTTTAAAGTTAAAACCACCATTTTCCCGTTTAAACCACCATTTTTCATAGTTACACCACCATTTTTCTGTCAGTTCAACCCCAGAGATTCACGACCTCAGGGAGCAATGCCTTGATGCGTTGGTTGCGTGGAACGCCCATCGATGTGAACTACGACTTCCGACGCTGGCGGAAACACCAGGCGTCCGCTTCGGACCGGAAGCGCCGAAATGCTTCGACCAAAAAAATTGAAAAAACAGATCAACAAGTGTACTTTGATGAGGGTGGTTGGGATATATATGTATGTATATATATATATATACATATGTGCGTGTGTATATCTATATATAGAATATGCACATGTACCTCTACATGTACATAATGTACATGTACGTATGTATATGCACATATTTATACATGTAAAACAATGGTGGATTGGAGGAAACATGCTGCTTTGTCCGGCGTTTCATGGGTTTTGTCGGGATCTATGGTTACTGAACTCAGCTAGCGAAACCTAATGATGGATAGTATTCGACAAATGAATTTCTAGACCTTCCTGGTTTCTTCGTTCTATCGGTTAGTTGTTTGGATTCCAATTTCAGGTCAGTGAATCTTTCACTTCTCCATTCACAAAAGACATTTGGGTGAATTATAACAACTTTACAACCACATCACCCAAAATGGGGGTTGCTAAGCAGGGCTACCCCAAGACCACCTTGATGCTTTGAGGTCTGTGATTTGTTTCTTGATGCAACCATGTTCATCTTAACTTCAGATTGCTGGCCTTTGATGATGAATCTGGTTCCAAAACCTCCTTGATCGATTCCACGCGATCTCTCCCATGCCTGAGCCGGTGCAAGAGGAACGATCTCCATGATTCACGCTGAGCTACAATGGAGGTACAAAGTGACCCCCCAGTTGTAAGTTGGTTATATAAACACATCCAGCTCCAAAAATGTCCACCATAAACCTTAGTGAACTCAAATTATAGCATGTTATAGAGGCCCACTTTGTAGAATTATGCCACTTGTAAGTGGCTGATAACCATGGCCATGAACCACTTCATTCTCATCGTCGCTGGAATACACGTGGGTCTAAATGTTGGGGCTATATTTGACTACAAATAAGTTGGGATGTAACTGTAGCCATTGATGGGTATCACTATGGATATAACTCCCTACAACTTATCGACTGATCAGTTATGTATATATATGCATCAACTAGCTACAACTATGATATACTGGATCCCATGTACATATATATATATGTATATCCTACCCATATACCCCCCTACAACAATAGGCCACTTATGGTGACATAACAATTGACAACACTAAATCTAAGTATGGACATAACTACAACTCATCATGTTGTACACGGATATCACTATCACTATGGACATCACTACAACTGACTACACTTTGACAAAGATCACTATAAGAACTGTAGGCCATTTATGCTTATATAAGTATAGAAACTGAAAATAGGATACCCCCACTGGTTTATCATCAGTTTCCCAGAAGATAAATTGTGACAAAAATTGGGATGTACCCCATTTTCAGACACACCCATATATAACTTCTAGTTATTTAACAGTTCGCCATGGAAAACCACCATCTTTACGAACGGTAAAGCACCATGTTTATCATCTATTTCTATGGGCCATGGCTTCCATGGCGAACTGTTAGTCATAACCACAGGGCAAACATAGCGAACTGGAAAATCACCATTTTACTTGGGAAAATCCACTATAAATCACCATTTTCAATAGCTATGTTAGTTTACCACAGGGTATAACTGGGAGATCTCCACGGATTTCTGCCCCGTCTCTTTTTCCACTCCATAAAGGTGGCCACTCGACATTTGCTGCTGTGGACGCCGCGGAATGCCATGAGGTGCTGCTGCGATTTTTCACCATGAAAGGAGCTGTGATATGAATAACAATCATTGAATGATTGAATCACTAAACATTACGTAATATCATTTATTAGTAGTTCGTGATTCAACACATTAATTTGCGATCTATGTGGTTATTCTTGAAAAACCAATCATTATGATTTGTTTATAGTTCTTGAATGATTAGTTATCATTACTATCATCATGATTATGGACAAATCCGTTATATGCGACATGATATCTGATAGTTGATTAGAGTTTTCTTTTTGTATTTAATTTTAACCATCATTGATAGGATTTTTAACCATCACCATCATATGGGGGGTTCCTAAAATGGGGGTACCCAAAAATGGATGGTGTATAATGGACAATCCTATTAAAATATGGATGATTTGGGGGTACCCCTATTTTAGGAAACCTCCATATGGTGATGTATTTGATGCTTTTGTTGGAGCTTATAGTACCTTCTAGCTAGTAGCGATCATCATATTCCATAAGCTGTGAATGCCCATGAACACCAACCATTCTTGGTATTTTCCACGAGGGTCACACGGGTAATTACATCCACATTTGCTGGGTTCACGTGGGAGCTTTTCGGTACAACTCTTGGTCCGTATTCCCATTTTCCGGTGGCAGTCTAGTGTTTGTTCTCCTGAATTTTTATTTACTTGTTGAGTATATCGGTCATATTCTCACTTTGCCAACTTGATTGAGCCAGGATTGGATTATACCAACCACCAGATTCAAAGGAAACAGTCCATGGGATGTCGCTATTGAAAAATGAACAACACCATACTTGATTGTTGGCGATGGTCAGCCCTCGGTAGAACCCACCATCTTTTGTTGATTCAAAAGTCACGGACTAACCTTTCCATTTGGTCAAACCCATTTATCTCAGCAAACATTTATCTTGGCAAAGTACCAAAGGAATCTAGGTGAAAGACTTCAACCACCCATCATATCCCATTATCCCATTATACGTTATTATTATCATCACTATCCCCCATTACCCTCTGATTATTTAACATAGCCATGGCAAATGGCTAATTTTGGATGATTTCCCCATTAAAACCTCCATTTAGTGCGGGGATTTTTCATGGCTATGTTAGTCATAACCAGAGGGTATCTCTTGCGTATAATGGCCATGTCTCCATCGTGGTTCCTGGCCCTGGCCACCTCAACGGACCTGCAGATGGGACCTGCTGCGTCGACTTCTCTTCCCGGACCTGGCCTGGCTGGGACTCACCAGCGGTTTGCTCTGCGTCTACAATGCCCGGGGGCCGCGGTTGGGGTGTGGGGAAACTCAGGTGGTAGCAGCAAATGTTGGTTAGGATCAAGGGCAATTTTGCCCTGAAACTTCAGTGGAGAGTTTTTCCGGATTTCAGGCAGCGGCCATTTTTGCAAGAATTTTGTGCAGAGAGTTGGTTTGCTGCGGGGAATCAGCCCTGAAGAATTTTTCATGGTTTTAAAAGTGGGGATGAACCCAATGACCATGAAGAAACTATCAAATTTACCCTCTGGTAAACTAACATAACTATGGAACATCACCATTTTTGATGGGAAAATCCACTATAAATGGCCATTTTCCATAGTTATGTTAGTTTACCGGAGGGTATTTGATTTCATCGATAAACACGGGGAATGTACCAAGAAACATGAGATTATTGAGCATTAAACTGGGACAATTTCTCAGAATTTTGGAATGGCCAAGCAGTCGACATGACCGGAGCAAAAGGAAAAAACAGTTTTATAGGTCAAAATTTCAGATCCCTTAGGAAGCAGACATGATGCCCCTCGTAATGCTAAGTTGAATTTCAACTTAAGCTCTGGTAATTTGATATAGCTCTAGAAAATCATCTATAATCAACATCAATTTTCATAGATCATCTATAGTCAGCTATATTGGATTGATTGTCATAGATCATTCATCTATAAAGGGGCCATCTATAGCTGGCCGTTGAATTACCAGAGGCTATCCCTGGTGACACTGGAGATCCTTGGAGGATGATCCCATGAGTAAAGCAGGGTGATTCTGTGGTAGTTAATGGTCAATCGATTTCATATGGGGGTTTCCTAAAATGGGAGTACCCAAATAGCTGGATGGTTTATTTCATGGACAATCCGGAAAATCCGATCTAGAAATGGATGATTTGGGGGTACCCCTATTTTAGGAAACCTCCATATGTGTTTTTTCTCCCAGAAACACCACTGACGAGTCGCGGGATGATCCTCCAAGTCGAGAGGTTTGACCCACAACACATGGAGTTTGGCAAAGGTTTGAAGGTTTTGATGAATTGTCCTGTCGAATTATGATGATATGATTATGTTGACCTGCGGGCAATTGCAAGACCGCTAGCTATCACACGATGGGGTATCTCAATATATCTTAATTAGCATAGAATCATCATAGCATCTTAATTTTGCCATATAATTATACTATCATCAGACCATGAACTACTGTGCACCATAAAATCATATCATCATAGTATCGTAATTACACATGGAAATTTGGAGGAAAACTAGAGACACTATGATTGTGATCACCAGTAGATCTAACCAATAACTTGAAGTCACAAGACCAGACGACTTATTCGGATCCCATCTGTGGAAGTTGTCATCAGTTGGCCCATTGGCAGATGATTATCCCAGTGATGATTCCTACAAACCACCAGACAAACCATTGATAGTCGTTATATGGCTATGGCTCAAAATTATGGTAGCAAAAATGGTTATTTTTGATGGTAAATTAATATAAACCAACCAATTATAGGGTTAATCATTTTGAGCCATAGCCATATGTCGTTATCATGACATATGAGTAGTACTTGGTGANTTTGATGGTAAATTAATATAAACCAACCAATTATAGGGTTAATCATTTTGAGCCATAGCCATATGTCGTTATCATGACATATGAGTAGTACTTGGTGAAGGCATAAGGTGATAAGATGGTTATCCCAGTATGGTCTCAAACTTCTGTCAGAAGAATACGATGATAAGATGGTTGTCCGATTTTTGTTCAAAACTTCTGTCAGACAGAATTATCACATTGTCTGGTGAGAATTTTGAAATATTCAGTAATTAATTATCATTCTCCTATCATTTGCTACTCTACCCTTGCTGATTTATCCCAATTGATAGTTCTATCATTTGGCAATTAGTTCACCATATGATAAGCGTTGTATTTCTATGGTTTCCAAATCAAATTTGTATTGACCATCATCTGTTATTTCACAATGGTTCCCATATCACCATTATCACGACATTTTTGTCGATCGTATACTTTTTTTGTTAAGTCATTGTAAATCTCAATTTGCTGATGGTTAGGTGCCCATTTTTTATTCACTAGTCACTTGATATGCTTCCTATCGTTCACATTGGTAGTTAATATCAGTCAGGATATATTCTCACCTTTCACTAGTCATTTACTTTTGACTGACGATTGACTATGAAGAAGTCCCCGGTCCCTGGTCACCAGTCTACCAGGTACTAGTCAGTTTCAAGATGGACCCTTCATTTACAATCCCCTCCCACAAGCCTGGGTGAACCTAATTATGTTCACCAACTCGGCGCGAAAAAAAAACCGTAGAATTTCCCATTCTTCCTGGTGAAATCCCAATAAATCCCTCATCTTTGCTGGTGAAATCTGATAAATTTCCGGATGTCTGATGGTACATCTCCAGCAGGCGAACCTGGCCACGGGCGGCATTTTATCCTTGCCCCTGGTCACTCGGCGATCATCCAAGTGGTTGGTCAATATGGATGGGAATGTCAATGCTGAAAAAGGGGTACCCAAAATTTGTCAAACACCTATGGTTATGTGATGTGTCGAAATCAAAGATTTGAGAGTTTCAAGAATTCCCCGGTGGGGATTTGAGTAGCGAGTCGTTGAGGTATTGAGCTCTCAACAATGGCAATATGAACCAGGATATACTGGGAACATGAAGCGTCGGAGAATTTGACACGNGGGGATTTGAGTAGCGAGTCGTTGAGGTATTGAGCTCTCAACAATGGCAATATGAACCAGGATATACTGGGAACATGAAGCGTCGGAGAATTTGACACGGGAATCAGGAATTGCGAACATGTCACCTAACAACAAATCTGGCTTTTACCAGCCAACCATACGGCAACTAATAACATAAGAGATATTTGGCCGGGCAACAGCCCGCAACAAGGAATACTCAAGCATGAAACCTGATGATATTGTGGATATCCATCAAAGAATCAAATATTTAATTCGGATTTTCACCGATTAAACATCGTGCCCAGCCAAAGATTTGCCAATATGGATGAGTCCTGTATTCAGGTACCATACTTAACTTTTTTCCTTTCCATTTTCATACTTTTTGCTTTCAATTTCTATCCTATGCAAACAAGCAAGCAAGCAAACCAGCAAGCAAGGCAGCAAGCTTAAACCAACCCTGAGCAACACCCTGGACCTACCCTAAATAATGCCCAAACCACCCTGAAATCAACAGCCTGAACCAACCTTGAATCCAGACCTTCAACCAACCCTACACAAACCCGAAACCAAGCTTTAAAAGCACCTGAAATCCCTAAGCATGAAACCAGCACTCAATAGACCATACACCAAGCGTAAATGAACACCCTAAACCAAACCCAATCAAGCATATCAAGTCCAAATAAATACCCCAAGCCTTCCAAGCCCTTAAACAAAAAACCTAAAGAACGCCTAAAAATGCCGTAAATCGGAAAACCATTCCTAAANAATAAACTTGAAAGATACCCGAAAGTCGCACGATCGACCAAACCCAAATAAACCCTACCAAGCCTTAAAACCTTGAGTCAACCCTAAATAGATCCTTACCCAATCCTATAAACAGTCTTAAGCCAACATTAATCAAACAACCTAAACTCACTCGAAATAGATCTAAACCAAACTTAATTAAACCTTCCCGAATATACACCTGAACCAATCCCAAATAAACAACCTAAACCAGCTATAATGAAACCAAGAAACACCTTGAATCTTTAAACCAACCCTAAATGGATGCAGCTCAAAATGTANCAAAATGTAAGGTCCCGATCCATACCCCGGACCCACAGGCGATCCATACCCCCGATCCATACCCCCGATCCATACCCCCGATCCATACCCTTTTGAAGAGATTGAATTCATTTGAGATCATTTGTGTAACTCCTTCGTTCCATACGTCCAGATCACCGCGTAGCGATCCATACCCGTTTTTTGAGCCATAGCCAAATAGACTTTACCAACCCTTAATTAACGCAAGACTAGCCCCAAAAAACATCTTAAAACAAACCTAAATAGATTTAAAACCAGCACGACTAAAACCTAAACAAATGCCAAATGGACTTTAAACCTATCCAAGAACACTGGAAAATACACCCCCAAATAAACCCTAAGCCAACCCTAAACAAATCCTAAACCATCCTCAAACAAACCCTAAGCCAACCCCATATAAACACTAAATCAAGCCGAAAGAAATGCCATAAACCGAACGTACATGAACCCTAAACCAATCCTAAACAAAGCCTAGGCCAACCTTGACAAAAATCAATCGCACTCGCAATAAACCATAATCAAACCTTTAATGAAAGAACCCTAAATAAACCCTAAACTCACCCTAAATAACAGACTCCTACCTTTTGCAAATACGTTGCTAATGAATGCTAATGAGAGATTTAACGTCCAGGGGCAACAGTTTGGCACCTCCTGGTAAGGGCTGTGCAAAAGAGGTGCCACAGTCAATCTGAAAAAATCTCCTGGGGAAATTTAGAGAAAAACATCGGGGGCAACCTGCAGCGTGGCTGTATTCACTCCCCGAAAATTGGATTTTTGACTGAACTCACAAATTTCATGTACAAACTCATGTACCCCTGTAACAGTTGTTTATATCCTATGGTATCCCCAGTACAAGTCATGTCCTATGATATCCCTATGAAATGATTGGTTGACATGCCCATGTACAACTTCCTGGGATCCAACCTAAAAGATATCGATTGGGCCCGTTGGATTCCGGTGTATCGAAGGTTCAAGGAATAATTCATCCATTTGCATGCAGACCATGAAACAACACATGTATATACACATAGTACGTATGTATCTCACATATTTGTATATACATTGCTAATGTTTCCAGAAACACAACGGACCATAGCGCTTAAAGATTGGCCATTTTTCTTGTATAGGGATTTCCGTTCGCCTACACATTGGCAGCCGTGCCATGAAGCGCGAAGCCAAGCGTGGTCAGGTCATCAAACAGGTCTCCTTACCAAGTGGACGGCGTGAAACCATATCGGTCTCGCAGTCTGGCACCGGTGCTGACTTGAAAGTAGGCTGCCCAGCAGGCTTTCGGGCAAAGTTTCCAAAGGCTTGTTGCCCCCGATGGACGTCTTTTGGATGCAACAGGCTCTATTTCACTTTCTGGCCTTCGAGATGGACACAGCATCACTGCCATAGCACAACAGCCAAAGTTGGCGGCAACACAGGGTGCGTTTGCTTTGTGGTGTGTTGGAGCTCACAGGGTTGTGACATGGGGCAATCTTCAAAATGGTGGCGACAGCGAAGCCATTGTACATCAGCTCAGTAGTGTTCAGCAGATCTGCTCCTCAGGTTGGGCTTTTGCTGCAATTTTGGCTGATGGAACTGTAGTGACATGGGGCCATCCAAACCGTGGTGGTGACAGCACCAGTGTCCAAAATAAGCTCAGGAATGTTCAGCGGATTTGTGGCACAGACTCTGCTTTTGCTGCGATTTTGGCAGATGGAACTGTGGTGACATGGGGCTCTCGACACAATGGTGGTAAAAGCTCCAGAGTCCAACACCAGCTCAGGAATGTTCAACAGATTTGTGGCACGGTCTCTGCTTGACATGGGGTGCTCCACACGGTGGTGGTGAGTCGTGGTCCCAGGTTCTAGTCGATTCCTATGTTCAGCAGATTTGTGGCACGGTCTCTGCTTTTGCTGCGATTTTGGCAGATGGAACTGTGGTGACATGTGGTGCTCCACACCGTGGTGGTGACAGCACCAGTGTCCAAGATCAGCTAAGGAATGTTCAGCAGATTTGTGGCACGGACTCTGCTTTTGCTGCGATTTTGGCAGATGGAACTGTGGTGACATGGGGCTCTCGACACAATGGTGGTAAAAGCTCCAGAGTCCAACACCACCTCAGGAATGTTCAACAGATTTGTGGCACGGTCTCTGCTTGACATGGGGTGCTCCACACGGTGGTGGTGACAGCACCAGGGTCCAAGATCAGCTAAGGANGATTTGTGGCACGGTCTCTGCTTGACATGGGGTGCTCCACACGGTGGTGGTGACAGCACCAGGGTCCAAGATCAGCTAAGGAATGTTCAGCAGATTTGTAGCACGGACTCTGCTTTTGCTGCGATTTTGGCAGATGGAACTGTGGTGACATGGGGTGCTCCACACCGTGGTGGTGACAGCACCAGGGTCCAAGATCAGCTAAGGAATGTTCAGCAGATTTGTGGCACGGTCTCTGCTTTTGCTGCGATTTTGGCAGATGGAACTGNCAGCACCAGGGTCCAAGATCAGCTAAGGAATGTTCAGCAGATTTGTGGCACGGTCTCTGCTTTTGCTGCGATTTTGGCAGATGGAACTGTGGTGACATGGGGTGCTCCACACCGTGGTGGTGACAGCACCAGTGTCCAAGATCAGCTCAGGAATGTTCAGCAGATTTGTGGCACCGACTCTGCTTTTGCTGCGATTTTGGCAGATGGAACTGTGGTGACGTGGGGTAATCCGGGCCATGTTGGTGACAGCTCTGCAGTTCAAAAACATTTCATGTACGTCTAGGTCTAGGTGCATATGAGGACCAAACTGAAAAGGCCTGAAGCTGATTTGCACGTCTGCTGAGTGGGTTGTCTTTCATGGTAAGATCATCGAAGTCGGAATTCATTTTTTCATACATCTTATGACATATTTTCCTCGTTAACTTCCATGCTCAATTCCGATAGTTTTCCCATTTATAGTTGGTTAAAATCAACTACTTGTCGAATATCACCATGGTTGTTCAATCTCACCATGGCTAGTCAATATGCGCTACTATTATCAAATTCCCCAGTTATATCCATATGATAATGCTTCTCAGTATTTGCTCAGTAATCCCCATTGAGATTGTATTCCAATGTATCCCCACCATGATAGCATCAATGTATCCCCATAGTCTGTTTGCCAATTCTCATAGGTGACAGTGACCATGCCTTCTTTCGCCTTGGGATTGCTGATTACCTTCAAAACTCAGAGCGGGCACCTCTGGCGAGGAACAGGTTCAGTGGGTATAGCTGGTGAAATGGTTAGTGGAGATGGATTCAATTTTGGATACGTATAAATAGATCAATCAACGTACTAGGACTTGGCCATGTTTTGAAAGCGGGTAATGACCCTATGAAATAGCCCACTTACACCATGCTGTGGTAATCAAACATGACAATGAAAACTCCCCCCATTTGAAGATGATATTCACCATCAAAATGACCACTTTTGTTTTTTGGCACTGTCATGCCTGATTATCCGAGAGTATATATTTACAAATGTGGAATTTCACCAGTTTGATTACAATATTGTTTTCAATGGGGCATGAATCACTTGCGATTCCCTGGATGCACATCCAAGCAATGACCATGATTTGGGGAAACACACACCACAATCCAATGATAGTCATCATTCTCCCTTTAAGAAATAGACATCTTGATATCCCACGTTTGGGATTCTAAGGTACGAGCATCTACCATATGATTCCATTTTATCTCGTTCTATTCCCATATTGTTGGTTACATTCCCATTTTTTGAGCAAAGTTGCTCCAACCTAGGTAAACGAAAGCCATAAGGGGTTTGACTCAAAAGAGGTCATTTTACCTCTTTATTTAGCCAATTTTACCACCGGATCTGGGGTGTTGGGAGCCTGAAATCCAATAGTTCCGTGATCCCAATCAGTCTGCCTTGCTGGTGATAGCCTCCATGAGTTGGGGGGGCCCCTATCCTTGTGGGTATATATCCACTTAGAACATCTTCTCCCATGATTGGCTATATATTCTATTCCCATAGGTATCTTATGACAGACAACATATAGATCATATTCTCCCAGCCCCTCCCATTCTATTCCCAAGCGTTGGTTAGTCACCATTCAGGGGTCTAAGGTATGAGCGCTACATCGAAGCTCGGACCCTGTGGGAACATCTCCTGCGTGACCCTTGGCGGAGCTGCTGTGCCCTGGGTGAGTTGGTGATTTCATCCGTGCAATCGGAGGTTTGGTGGGTTGACTTACTGGTGCGAAACGTAGGGAATGGGAGAATGGGATGATTATGGTGATTGTAGGTCATGAAACCCCATTCCCTACTAAGCACCAGTAAGTTGAACCAGCAAAACATCCGATTTAACCACCACAAAGTGGGTTCTAACCAGCAAAAATGCGGATGAACCAAACACACACTGGGATTTCACATTTTGCATAGAATCCATGGTGATTTGGGCAGCACAAATTGACATTTTGGGGGGTTAAGCAGCTAGCATCAGGATCTGCGATGATCTAATCATATATCACTTGATCACTAGCAAACAGGCTGAAAGATAGGGACAGGTGATCAGTCTTTGCACGTTTTGATGGGCAACACATGCTCCGTTTGCGTTCGTAGTATTAAAGGCAAAATCTGTAGGATTCCCTCCCTGTACACAAAGGTCAAAATTCATGAGTTTTTTGTTGAATTTTCCCTCAACTAGGCCAATGACCTTACCTGATTTATCAAATTAATACACCCACACCATTTAAGGTGGGCCCCCCAAAATGGCAACATCCAAGCGCTGAAGATCATCATCCAGACCCCGTTTTTCCGGTTCCATGTTCAATTTGGGGTACAACTATTTGGTCTATTTCAGATTTTGATGCGTCAACAATAGGTGTCCACATTGACATAACATCCATACTCACTAACCAACTTAGAATAAATCAGTATGATTGACTAAGTGATTGACTATTTAGTAATATTTATCAAACTCTAGTTCTTTCTGACGTAAACATTGTCAAATATGGATTCAAATGAACTGCACGTTTGTCTTTATTGTCCAGGTTTACGGGCTGTCCGAATAATTATCCATCTAGTGGTTTCCAGAATGGGGGTACCCCCAAATCATCCAAAATGTTGGACACACTTTTAGTATTGAAACAACCATAGTTTTGGGGCTTTGGGGCTTCCCCATTTTATGAAACTAGCAAATGGATAATTATTGCACCCCAATAATGTTCGATGACCGTTTAACAAGCTGACACCACTTGTTCTTTTTGTTGGGGCCAATAATGATCCATCCGTATTCCCACTTTATGGTTGGTGTATATAGCACATTATCCCATATTATCCAATATAGAATCCGATTCCATTCCCAGATTGTTGATTATATCCGCATTTTCTTGGCATCCCCAGTTATGGAACCCCGTTCTGGTATATGATTTTCCCCAGGTCAATCTCATTCGTGTTTTCTCCCCGTTTGGATATAAACCACCGCCCAAATTATTTTTCAACCAATTGGGGTTGGAAGATTAGTTTCACTAAACAATAGCTATTTTCAGGGTCTATGTTAATTTACCAAAGGGTAATTGATATCTTAAAATCAATGCCAGCTGAACTCTTTTTTCATTGACCCAATACCGAGGAGAGCCGCTCGTTGTCCTCGCGGATTCTCTTGCGCATCCCCAGCGGTCAGGGCGTCTTTTCCCCGACGGTCTTTGATGCGTTGGGGGTTCCCAAGAAATATGGGGTGGGGTATGTTGGGGGTTGGACTTAACTGGAATATCATAGGAAGATCATGGAGATAGAATTGAAAACATGGGTAACCCAATACAAAATCGAGTATGGTGGGCTATGGTTGGTGAATAACGGAGATATAAATGTGGATTAAACTAGCATGATGGGAATAAAACAGTGATATCTGGGATATAAAGCCAACGATGTGATACCGAAATTAGTAGCCACCAGACATGGTGGTTTACATGTGAGAGAACAAGTGAATTGGGCTGGGGGTAGTTCTCCCCATCCCAGTCGTGGGAGGAGCCGGGTCGGGTTGGTGCCGTTTCCCATTCAGCAAACTATGTGAGGTATCCCCATTTTTGGACAGGATCCATTTTTACCTTTCCAATTGGACACAGCACATTGAACTATTTGAACTCGTGTAATGCTCGCAAGACTTGAACGCGAAAGACATACCTGAAAGTGACCTTCATGTGAAGGTCACAAGAACGCATGGCCAATTCTCCGGGGTCATCCCAATTTTGTTTCTTGTTTCTGGTTGGGAATTAAAGTGTTTGATCAGTATATCCCATCATATCCCACACATTCAGCAAAACGCGGCGATTTTTACACCAGAAAATAGAAGCAAGGTTGAGTTGATCATATTCCCGATCATATTTCCAATACAAAGAACATCTATAATTTCCCACTAATCAAATCATTGAAACATCCCCCACCAATTTAAACCAAGATATTATCCCATGATATTCCCATATTTATGACACACCATCCCCAGGAAAATCCTTAAGACCCCCTCCTTTACCGGTCACCGCATCGTGGGGTTCAGACCGTTCTCAGGCAGCGCCGCGCGGTCAAACTCGTCACCTCGTTTCCAGTGGCCTTGAAGTATCACCTTACGGAGGACTGATGGTGTCATCTATGGCTGGGAAATCCCTATGAAAAATGCTGAGAATCCCAGTTAGTAGGTTAGTTCACCCCAGTAAAATAGTGGATGAAACCTACCTATCCCACTATTTCACTGGGATATATCCCACTTACTAAGTGAGATGAGCCACCAAGTATGAAAACGTGGACATGTCAATGGGAACATCATACAACTCAATGGAAAATTTCCAGGCATGTTTGATTATCAGAAGGTAGACAAAGTTGTTTTGGTGCTGAAGTCAAGTGAAATCTAGTTTTTTTTTGTTTTGGCGAAACAGGGAAAGGATGGATGTCCAAAACCCACATTATTTTGGTTGGTTGATCAAACACAATTGTCAATTTTTTTGTTTGATGCGTATTACAGTACGTATACTTCCCATGTATACATTATTCAATCTATGTTGTGGGTTCTTTCACAGACAACTTTTAGCTTGGAATCTGCCTTTGCCAGTCGCCTGAATGGTGGAGGCTAACCCACTTGAGTCGTGTCGATTTCTACGGAAGTTGAGGTGAAAAGAGTTGGTGAAGAGTAGAAGGTAACGGACCAGGGAACTTGAAAAGGTGTAATGTAATGGTTGAATATTGATGGTTTATAAACACCAACATGGTTAGTTATCATGAATCTAAATCAAACGGACGGAATTTGGATCAAACCAACTGGGATTTTTTTCCCCCTTCATGGCCAACCCTATGCTAACCTCCACCGCTACTCGTTCTTCCACTTTAGGTGAAACACCAGGTAGTAAATCTATGTAAATCTTCAAACAACCTAGATTAACATATTTATTTATATATATATATATATATATACATATTTCTGGACCTTAGAAACCACTGGAATTTATTCTTGGGTGTATTGCAACGATCATTCCAATCTCGCGATTCAAACTCAGGGTGTCAGGCTGGTGAAAACACGGCCTATTTTTTCTATAGGGGAGGGCCGTCCCACATCAATAGAGGTTTTGCTATACCCATGAAAGTAATCCCTTTCATGATGATGGGATGACTATACCCCGTTTTTTCTTCCACCATGTTTGCATATCCCATGAAAATACACCTGTAATATCCGATATCGAAGAGGGTTGTATCCCATCATATTCCCCATAGATTCCCAGCCCGTGGCAGGATGGATGCAATCCCCATATCCAGCTTGGCCGGGGGACCTCGTGGGATTTTCCACCGGGTTGTTGGAGGCTTCATCGAAACATTGGGGTTCTTAGCTCCCACTCAGACTCCCATGAGGTCTAGGATTTCTCAACACGAATAGTACATAGATTATCCTTATACTTGTATATACATGATATATGGATGAAAAACCAATCATAGATACATGAATTTGGTACTATATATGTATATACATATAAAGAATGATATATTGATATACAGTAATTACTATGAATTGATTACAGTATTGTCAATAGCTACTATACAGTATGATTCTTCCATGCACTTTGATAGTTGATAATATCCATATAGTTGATAGTTCCCATACCCAATTTCTATGGCATTATATGGTAGAGTACCTCCAGTGGATCGGTACCCGAAATGGTCAGTCATGTGGAATCAACTTGGCTTATCGAATGCCCCGTTTGAGGTTTCAATTGCATGCGCAACTCAAGTTAAACTAAGCGGATGTGGGAATTTACATACCAACATATACCAACTATCCAATTATTTGGTGATGAGACGGTATTATTTGATTGAATTCAATTGAATCACAAGCCATCGCCCTAATATTAAGTAACACCATATAACACCCATATGGCCCCACCCCCCCCCAAATGAATAGATACAATGCTAAACCCAAGTTTTCTTTGGGAACTATTTATTATCATATTTAACCGCCGGTGGCGTGTTCCGCCGGCTTTCTTGGCTATATTTCCTAGACTGACTGGGCTGAAGTACAGATATGCTTTCAGAGAAATTCGTCGAGCGAAATTGCGGAAGGATGAAGGGACATGGCGGAAGATCGAAGGGTTGTCCCGTTGGCTTTTGGTTTGTTTTCTCATCATGCTTACAGGCCGGAATCATTTGCAACGACATTTGGATAAAAGTCATTTATATAATGTGGCCATATCTTTGAAAGAATTGGATAAGCTCGATGTGTTTGAAATTGGTCCAACGGCCCCGCTGTGAAGGTACGCAACGGACGTTCTTTTTGCAGCTCAAAGTCGTGAGAGACATCGCAAAGCAGTCACACGGGATACCATCGTAGGATACAGCATTTATTTTGACCATTATACATACATGTAGATAGGTTGAGGCGGGGGAGCACGGTTCAGGAACACTCACCGTAGATGAATGCAGTCTGGGAGGCTAAACCTTTTTTTGCAAGTTGCAGGAAGCCGCCGTAGGGTGTGAAAACCTGTTGGTGTAAAAACCTGTTGCTGTAAAAACTTGTTGGTGTAAAAACCCGTTGGCGTAAAAACATGTTGGTGTAAAAACTGGTTGGT